>VMDR010012477.1:0-26520 GCA_007922815.1 Macrotus californicus | reverse complement strand
CCTCTCCGGCCCGTCTCGCCCCTCCTACCTGTGTGGATGAAAGTTTCTCCTTTAGTTCCTTGGTTGTCGGACTTCCATACAGTTCGATTTTCTGTCAGTTCTGGTTGTTTTTTGTTTTAAAATTTGTTGTTGTCCTTCTTTTGGTTGTACGAGGAGGCACAGTGTGTCTACCTATGCCTCCATCTTTGATCCCCTCTCTTATTCGCATTTTTATGCTTGATTCTTTATAACATTTTCAGTTATATAAAGTTTAATGATTGATCTGATTAAATCCATAGAATTTAGGTTTTAATTTTTACTTTCACTGTCTTTTCAGAACAATTTTGTGCTTTGATCATTATCAATTAACATTAGAAAATAAACTCCATCTTCATTTTTTGAGATTTATATGTGGTACTGTGGTAGTATTTTTGCATAAAAGAAGCAATGCTTCCCAAAGATGGTCCTTCTTATTTAAGGATGTGATTAACATTAGGGCTCACTGAGGCCTGAAATTGTTTATTTTATTCGGTTGTCTTCTCAGAGTACAGCGAAAAATATTTGAAAAGTGTTTTTAGTGAAATACATATATATTCCATGGTATATCTTAGGAAAATGCATGCCTTTCTTATAAGAGAGGGAAGATGTAATTATATATATGACATGTGTAAACACATATACACATATATGTAATTTTATATATAATGACCATCTTCTCTTCTTCACCTTGATAATCATTTTCTGATGCAAGTCCTTTGAACATGCAGTGAACTTTTGCTAGGTTTCAAAGAAAAAAAATAGCCTAAAATGCGCAATAAATTCTTCATGCCCATTGGTCTATTGCATTAAGTGTTACCTTGACATTCACAACTCTTGTAATCTTAATGATTCTGGGCATTTATCCAAAACTCTTTTGCCTTCTCTTGTTCTGGAAGGTTAAAAGACAAGTTCATTGAGAATATATTGGGTTTTTGTACACTTCAGGGAAACTGCTCCATGAAATTGTGGTCTTGAGTTATATGTATCAGTACTGTGTACTTATATGCATTTCTACCTACAATATTGCAGAAGATGGCAGTAGTTTAATAAAACTCTGTGACTCTTTCTTTGAAGCTGTTGTAGTTCATTAGACCAGACAGATTTAGCAATATCTCATAAGGACAGAACAATTATACGAATCAAGTCATTTTGCTAAGTTTTAGAGCTTTTGATTGGGTGTAACTGTGACTTTACAGATAATTTGGAAAACCAATTTACTGGTATATTGTGTGTTAGATAATTAGCCATCTAATTGTATTTTTAAAATGCATTACAATATTAGCATTATAAAAAGGAGCAAATGTTTTCTTAGTATTTTGGAAAATAGAAACAATAGCAATAAAATACAGTTGAAGGGAATGGAACTTTCACATATTGCTGGAGAAAGCATAAAATGATATACTTTTTTTGTATGAAAGTATATTGTCAATATCAATGAGCATATATTTAATATAGAATCATAGTATTGACAAGTAATCCTACAAAAATATGTACATCTGTGTGCAAAAGGACAGTGCAATCAATATCCATCAATAGCAAAATTTTAAAATTCTATATGACATATGCATTGAAAGAAATTCATATAGCAGGATAAATATGGTAGACCTCTGTATCAGCTTTCTATGTTGTCTAACATGTTACCACAAACCCAGCAACTTACAGCAATAAACACCTATTATCTCACAGTTTCTGTGGACTGGGAGTCCAGTCACTGCTTAGTTAGGAATTTTACTCAGAGTCTCAAGGATACAATGAAGTTTGGTTGGGCTATGCTCTCATAGAAAGGCTCATTTGGGGAAGAATCTGAATCCTTGGCTACTCGGGTTGTTGGCTGAATTAATTTTCTTGTGGTTGTAGGACCCAGGACCTTGGATATGAAGGCTGTTGGCTGAAGGTCACAACTCAGATTCCAGAGGCTAGAATTCCTAGAGGCTACCAGCAGTTTCTTTCCATGTGGTTATCTACTCCATCAAGCCAGGAAAGGCATTCTCTATTGAGTTATACTCTCATCACCAGTGATCAACTCACTTTGGAGTTAACTCTAATGTGTAGAGGCATTACACCTTACTGATAACTCTCCAAGTATGTGATTGATTTTTGAGAATTTTTTTTCCTTCCAGGTCTTGAATTCTTGTTTTTTAGTTATATTTTATTGTTTATGCTATTACAGTGGTCCTACATTTTGCCCCTTTGCCCCCTTCTACTTCACACCCCACTCCCTCAGGCAGTCCCCACAACATTGCCCACGTCCATGACTCCTGCATGTACACTCTTTGGCTACTCCACTCCCTGTTCTGCACTTTACACCCCCATGACTATTCTGTAACTACCAATTTGTACTTCTTAATCCTTTCACCTATTTTGTCCATCCACCTCCAACCCCCTTCCCATCTGGGGTACCATCAAAACGTTCTCTGTATTTGTGATTCTGTTTCTGTTCTGCTTGTTTGTTTATTTTGTAGATTCAATTGTTTAATTAAAGATCAGCCTTTTACATGGTTTATGTCCCTGACGATTTTGAAGAGTTAATGTTTGGATTTTCAGCCTAATTTTGCCATAAAGTTCCTCCTATTTGTAGAGGAAAAAATAGGGACTCCAAATCACCCTCTGAGGAGATATAATTTAAAAGCCTAGAACTCTGATTTAAGAGGCTCTTTTGGGTAGAGATTTCATGGTGGTATATACTTTAATCTTGACCTAAACTTCCTCTTCCTTTTAAAAATAAACTCTAAGCATTGTTTCTTGGATATAATTGTAAGTGATCTTTCCAGAAAAAGAACAACTCTGTTTTGAAAGAATCTAGTAAGTACCACTGAAACCTGTGTGATGGCACGTTGGTCAGACTCTAAGTGCCTAAAACTGGAAATTCCACAAGCCCATAACATTCTTTAATTGTAGCCAAGTAGCACACACAGAGGAGAGACGCCTTTCTAGTTCTAAACCATTTGGTCTAAGATACTTCATAGAATTTAGGTTTTCTTTGAAATGACTTTAGTAAAAGCCTTATTTTAAGAATTGGTATGCAAGTTAGTGCCATTATAAACATAAGACTTACTTTGTTTTCCTCCAAAAATAATGTATTCATTTGAGTATAACTAGAAAATTCAGAATGAGCCAATGTTAATTTTATGGCTTTCAGTTAATCCGAAGGGACGAATGCTGGCATCCCTCTTTTCATGCAATGCCGTGGTCCAACATGTCACACAGGGGGCAAGTGCTGGACCTTAAAGAACCTTTGTTCACAAGAGGGAAACAATGGCCTTGATGCCCTGTAATTGATTTCCAGGGCCCGATAGTGAAACATGTGGTACAGAATTCCATGACTGCAACCCGTTTCATGAATCATTCTAAAACATGTTTTCTTTACAGGCTTTAATCAATACGAAAACATTTGCAGAGTTCTTCCATCATGGGGACAGAGGTGCCAACAAGAGTATGAGTTTGAGGAGGCTCTTTGTTGTTCTGAAATATCATTTTAAAAATGTTCTCAGGTATTAAAAAATTTAAAGTAAAACTTTGAAACTATAGTTCTTTACCAAATAACATTGTAATTTACCCAAATCACATTTATCATTATTGTAGTTCAATGCTGTCTTACTTTTACAAAATGTAATATTTTAAATGAAAACATGCCCAAGGCATGCAAATATATAGGATTACCAAAATACAAAATTCTCAATGACTACATTAAGAGGGATCTTCCTCTCAGTTGTCCTTGTCTAGGTTCACTGACCAAAAAACATGGGCAGAGATTTCTTAACATCAGTACTAGGACATCTGTGTATGCCTGCTTGCCTCTTTTCCTTTCCCTGTAGGAGCCTGTTCTAGCCAGGCAATTTGCTAAAAGATGCTGATATAAAGATGTGTAAGACGAGGCTTCTGTTGGAGCCTATAAGGAAGTATGTATGTGTTTCAGTGAGGGCAACTATAACAGAATCTCACAGACTGGGGGGCTTATAAACAACAGAATGTGTTTCTCACACTTCTCAAGACTAAGAAGTCCAAGTTCAAGGCATAACAGATTCAATGTCTGCTTCCTGGTTCATAGATAGCATCTTCACACTGTGTGCCCTCTAATGGAAAAAGGGGTAAAGAGTTTCCCCAGGGTCTCTATGAGGGCAGAGCCCTTATGACCTGATCACGGCCCAAAGGCACTACCTCCAATTGTCTGCCATCACATCAGGATTGGGTTCTGATATATGAATGTTGGAGATATACATACATTCAGTCTATAGCAACATGTAAGCAACAATTTCAGTATAGACTATGTTATACAGAGTTTTAGTCAAAGTTCTGCAGAGTGTAAATGAAGAAAATAATTTCAGAGATAAAAATCAGTTATGACTTCACAGAAGAGGCATAATTTAAGCAGGGCATTGAAGAGAGATTAGAAAAAATCTAAAAAAAAAAGAAGAGAATTCATGTAATATTAGAAGCAGGTTCTAACTCTTAGTTCAGAACAATAATCCAGGTAAACTTGTAATGGGCATTAGGTTAAACTGTGAGGCTCTTTCAAGTGCCATCTACCCATCTTCCTAGTCACCCAAGATTCTCCTGGGCTTGACAACCCCTGTTCAAGCTTTACTGCAGGACAGAGTCCATGCTGGTAGTGTGAGAATGTTTATGTGCTTTAGGTACATGGGAGCCAGAAAAGCGTTTAGAACCACTGATTAGTACAAAACTACCATTGATACCTGAATGAGGTACAGAAACTGTTAAAAGAGTCAGCTAGCTCAGCAATAGGGCCCATATGCAGTGACTAATGGCAAGCAAGTGTGTGTACCTGCCGTGAGAATGAAGAGAGCCACACCAGGGTTTCTCTAATAGCACGTGGGTGAAAGTTTTCATTGTGAAAATATAGGATGGTGACTTGTCTGGCTCAGTGTGTGTGTCTCTGAGGCAGGTCTTCAGAGTGTGGTCCAGGACCATATGCATCAGGGTCACGTGCAATAAAAATAGATCCCTGGGCTAACAAGCTTCACTGAATCAGAACCTCTGGGTGTCAAGCAGTGGATATGAACCTTGAGCATCCTGCCTGGTGATTCCTTTACCTGCTACAGTTAGAGATGAAATGAGTCAAGTTCTAAACATGATGGACTCAGTGCTGTTTCATCATGGAAATCTTCGTCCTTCATTGGAACAGACTGGGGTAAAGTGGAGTCTGATACAGTCCCCCACTTTGCTGAACCTCAGTTTCTTCACCTTTAAATCTAGTTCATGAGCCATTGAACTAAGTGATTTTGAATTCCCTCAATTATTCACGTTTTCATCCAGGCCATAAATATTTTTCTAGAACCTATTGTGTGTTAAGCACTGCTGAATGGGAACCATACACAACACATTTTAGGGGTGGGGGTTGGTTCCAAACACTGCTCAGTCGTCAGGTGAAGGGTGCTGTAATCCCAGCCAGCACTCTCAGAAAGAGTACCCTTTGGAGTGAGGCTATTTCTGTCTCTGAGTAGGCTTTGACAATTGAATTTTCTCTGTGCTGGAAGCTCTGTCTAGGCAGATTTACAATAATCGCCCCTTGGTGCTTTGGGGGAACTCTTATTCTCAAGGAGTCTTAATGGATACAAGAGAGTTTATTACTCAACACTTCAGAGCACAGTGGTCAATTCCTTGAATTAATTTTTAGTATAGAACAGACAGTTAAAGACAAAATTTCCTTTTGGGACTTAGAATAAAGGACTTTTGGGCAGAATGTAAACATTTAGGGAATCAAGGACAGTGCATTATACTTGAAGCCCATGGAATTCTGAAGGTGCAAGATTGCACAGTAGGGTCTTTAATGGACATTGTAGATATTTTATGGATTACATCTCCAAATATCCTCACTTTAGAAAATAGATTTTAACGTACAAATTTTGGGGACACGCCAACATTCAGTTGATAGCACCCATCAACTCTGTGTTTCATTGGAAGTGAAATGTGATTCCTGCCTCACACCAGCACGTGAATTCAAGATGGATTGATGGTCTCAGTATGAAATGCAGAATTTTTAAATTATAGAGGAAAACATCGGGACTATTTTAATATAATGATTGTTGAAGTAATTTAACAAGGGGGCCAGTAGTCTGAGGTGGCTCTAAGCACCTCAGCAGCCTACACAGGCAAACCAAAACCTATGCCAGAGTCAATGTCCTCGAATCTGAGAAAATAAAACCTAAGAACGACCGTGCGCAGACAGCCCACTAGGCTTTCTGAAATGAGGCAACTGCTTAAGTTACAGCCAATAAGTGACTTTCTTGCTTTGTTTCTAAGTCTTCTCTGTGGAAAACCCTCCCCTAGCTCCTGTCGGTGGGGCCTCCCTAACCACCTTTGGTTTGGCACCGCCCTACCTGGATCAGCGTGCACTCAAATAGATTTGAAAATTCTAATGCGGTTCAGTTTACCCTTTAACAGTGTAGGGGAAGATTTGTTGAACAAGACACAGTGCATAAATAATGCAGGAAAAACTTGCCTGGGGATCAGTTTTTATTGACCGTGCCAGGTGACTCTGATGCATAAGGGCTCGGATGACACTCTGAGGGACCACGTCAGAGACACACTAAGATACTAAGGCAAACATCTTTTCTACATGTTCTCTTGACAGTACCTATGGAGTACTTCATAAATTCAGGGGGCAGAATTGAGGACTAATTGGAGAAGGGAATGCTTAAAAAAATTTGGCAAGCTTCAACTTCTGTTGATCCTGGGCCTCAGGGTTGCTCTTCCTCATTTAAATTACAACGGAGCAACGTCCCTCAAGGCACCAAGGATTTGAGCCACAATTATCTGTTTCTTAACTTGGGGTGAAGGTTACCTCATGCTCTTACAAGCACTTAGGAGTGGAGAGGGGTAGGCATTTTCAGTTGTCCCCAGACTTAGGGGTGGGTGCAGCTCCTGGCATTTTGGAAACAGGGACTGAGAATGCTAAGTGCAGGGTACAGGACAGTGCAGAACACGGAAGAACTGTTTTGGAACAGCTGAGTGACAGATAGAGCTGCAATCCAAATCTTTTCCTGGAATGAGATTGTTGTTCTGAGCACCTTCTCATAGTAACATGTGGGGTCACCATCAATAATAACAATGCCTGGGCTTCAACCAGAAATCGCCACCAGGAGAAAGCCAAGCAGGGAGGGCACTGGGAGTTTTGGTAGAAGCACACAGGTGGAAAGCTCTGTGACTTAGGAAATTGAGAAAATGTCATGTGGATTGTGGGGTGTTCATCTTCTAAGCCCAATATTGCTAGATCTTAATGAGAATACTTTTCATGAGGTCTGTGAGCATTGACTTGGCACTAGAATGTCAATGTGGCAGAAGAGATCAGAGTGAAGTTGAGGGAAGCCCTCTGTGTTCCAGACCTTGTGTTCGACGTGTTAGTATTATCCTGTAAACACCTTAGAAAGTAGAGGGGACAATGAGGCTTGGGGAGGCTAGCACCAGGGATCAACACAGCCTTTCTGACCAAAAAGCTTGTGCTGTTTATATTTCAACATCATTTTGAAATAGGTGTTATTGTCTTCATTTATCAGTTAAGGAAGCTAACAAACAGTCAGGGTGTTCAGGTAAAATCAGTGAGTGTCTGAATTTTAACCTGAGGCTTTCTTTTTATATTCCAAATGGTCCAAATGTGTGGTTTTATATTCATTTTTACTTTAGACTGTGGTGTGTGTGTAAGAGAGAGACAGAGAGAGAGAAGGAGAAAGAGAATATCTGCATCTTTTTGGTTTGAAAAATTTAAATAACATTTAGTATTTTTATTGCTTTTTTAGTTTGAAGAGTTACTAGAACAATATTCTAGCTTCCCTATCCTTTAAGTTTTTACTGAGGTTAAAAGGAATAAAAGATGTACATGTAGTTCAATGTTAGAGAAATAAATCACTTTCTCTTAACCCAGGTAAAGTCGTGTATACCCTGCCAGCCACTCTTTCCAATTCAAATGCAAAAACACCTAAAGGAATCTGGGAAACTACACTATAACTAATTATTTGGGCCTCCTAACCCAAAGTTCCAATGACCAGCTGTGTGTTTTCATTTACCTACAGCTCATCAGAAAATCAAATGCTCATATGTGTTCCACACAAGTTTTTTTTTCTTTTTAGTAACCAGTAGCTATGGTTCAGGGTGATTTCTTCACTCAAACTGTGTCCATTGGATTCCAGTGGAGTGAACCAGTACCCGTGTGCATACTTCCCTGGCTATGGAGAGGGAAGACACCACTGCTGTCAAGAACAGAGCATCTAAAGCCACAGATCTGATCATTTGGCTGGTCCCCTTGGGTAATCCTTGTCCTTAATGAGGCAATGTATTTAGAATAACTTATTTCTTCAGGGTTGGGGTGTAGCTGAAAGTCACATTTCTATAATTTTATATTTTGGCTGGCTGGCTTCAGGATGAAGCCAGGTTAAAAAAAACAACGATGGAAAACCAAGGGTGGTTTCTCTCTAACACATTCTTAGAGTGGGCGAAAGCATTCACTTCCTCTCAGTGCAGTGACAAGCTCTGTTTCATGTGGCCATTTTTTTTCTTACTATAAACCCAGGGTTTGATTTGAACTTGCACATTGTTTTTCTATTGCTTAAGATTTTCGTGCTTTGAAAATGGTACGTGTATTTTGGAGAGGGAAAGGGTAAATTGAGTAAGTTGAGTAGCGATTTTTTTAAAATTTCAAATTTCCTAAATGAGTTCAAGGTCATTAGTTGTTACTCATATTACATAATGAGAATGTTACTGGCAATCCCTTCATGCTGGCTGCCATAAGGGTTGGTTAGTCCTGAGCATTCAAAGGTCCTATTTATCTTGTCCATGTGATCAGTTTTCAATGAACTTTATGACAATGTATACACATAACAAATATCTGAAGCTTTGGATTGCTTTCATCAATATTTACTTCCCTGTATTTCATGTTTTATTTATGAGACACCTGTACGAATTAGCATGGGTTACTGTTTTCTATTTCATTATTATATAAAATAGTTCTTACAGCAGGCTTTGTTGTACAAATTAGAATTAGCAGAAGAACTTAAAAATGAGTTAAAATGTATAGAGTTAGAAAAAAGTCTCAGCCTTTAAATTAACTGACATTAAATATTTGTAATTTGCAAAATATCGATTTGCTTTTTTTGTGAATGCAACCAGAAAAGTGTTATAACTTATTACATGGCTGCCTGAAGGGCTTGTCCCTTATGGTGAAGACTCCTCAATGCTTTTTAGCTCTTAATTTTAGCTCAAAAGTCAGTGGTTATAGCAAAAGTCCCCATACCTCAGCTTCTTGTATACACTAGATGTGGCCTGTGGCCAATTTATGGCCATAAAATGTAGGGGTAATACATATATTTTTTTAAATTGAGACAGCTTCCCAAAGGGAGGAACAGTCCCCTTCTTTGTTCCTCCTTTCATTCTATGGCTTGGAATGCAAATGTGTTGGCTGGAGCACTGACAGAGTTCTTGGACCATGAGGCAAATTGGTTGTCTACCCTGTTGGAACACACACAAGCTATGCCAACACTGGATTACCCACCTCTGGACTTCTTTTATAAGAAAGTGAAATGAAGCTCGTCTTATTTACTGTAGTCATTTCCTTTTCTTTTAAGTTGTATGAACTCAAACCTAATCCTAACTTTAAAAAACCTTGTATCCCTATGATAAGTAATGATAATTATAATAACTAACATTTATTTTCCCTATGTCAATGTACTAGTTTATATTAATTTAATTGATCTTCACTGCAACCTAATAAGTTAGATAATATTATTACTTCTTTTTTAATAGATGAGAAAGCCGAAACTCAGAAGACTGAATCAGCAGGCAGAGGACTGAGGCTCCCAGTATATAGAATCTGACTCTAGAGCATTGGTTCCTCCCTCTAGGCCATGGGCCAGCCTTGGAAAATCAGTGCCGGTCAGTGAGTAACCGGAGATCAGACTTCTCACACACATCATGTCATCCCATAGCCTCCTGCCCTGCTCATGACCCCTGCAGCACTGAGCTGTCTATGCAGATTGAAGAAAATAAATACTTACTGATAACTACTATTCCCCATCCCAATGATTGACATATGACATATGTTTTCATTTAATTTTAATCATTGTTCTGTGGAGGAACATAATAAAACATAAGAGTTAAGAGTAGAGATTTTGGAGACATAAGGAATGATAAGGAATGATCATCATAAGGAATGATCTCAAGACCCCCACTTAAGAGGTTTGTGACCTTCTGCAAATTCTGTGATTTTTTTTTTTGTTTCAGTCTCCCCATTTGTATAATGTGGGAAATAATAATACTTGTGTCATAAGGTTGTTAGGAATCAAAATAGTCAATGCCTGAAAAGTACTCAGAACAGAGCTCAGCACATAGTAATCACGCAATGCAGTTGAGCTATCATGTCCCTCTTACATCACCGATGAGACTCTGAGGCTGGATGAGTCAAGGAAGGAGCTGCTGAGGTCTAGTTCTAGTTCTCCTGGAAACACCAAGACAGACATTTGGCAGAAAGTATATTGGTATGTCGGTAACAATGCCCGTGGCAGGGTAAGTAGTGAGGAAGGCAGTTTGAACGGAGGGAGTTTATCTGTAATGGAAATGCATTTTTACCAGTCTTCGCTGATGTCACAGGGAGATCTGAGCTCGGATGGCCCTTTTGAGTTGTCTCCAGTGAGACAGGGGTCTATCCCACTGTACGTGCACTTTGTCTAGTCATTGGATGTGAACAGCTCCAGTAACAGGCATAACACAGGGCGAGGCAGCCCTTTCTGGTGGAGGGTGGTTTCCAGAAAGCCCTCTTCTGAGAGCCTTCAGGAGCCAGCTCTTTCAGCCACTGGGAGAATTGGTGCATCCATCATGGGGGTTGTGTCAGGCATCACAAGACTGCCCAGTGCTCCAGCACAAGTTCCCAGGTCATAAGTGAGAGAGCCGGGTGTAAGTCAGATCCTTACAGCTAGTCCCCTTCCTCTCAGTGCTGTGCTACGAAGCCTCTCCTACAACCTGTGGAAGAAAACTATTGAGAAGGAAACCCAGAATGGCACTGGAGGGAACCCACGCGAGACAACCCTCCTCGAATGTAACTAAAGACGAAAGAAATTGGGAGAACTTATGTCATCCTTTGGCAGTATTTATCTTTTTTTCCCTTTGTTCTGAATGGAGCTTTGCACTTAGAGACTATGTTCCCTAGAGATGTAGAGGTATAAAGGAAGAACCACATGAAAAGCTACTGAGATGAATGGGGGAATTAAATAATTGTGTAACTCCTGGCTTATGTTTTCATATTTTATTTTTTCCCAAGCAATCTCTTGGTTATCTGTGCCATGAGTTGAGTCTAAGGCAAATAAACCCTCAGTGTTTGCGTATGCATTGCTAGAGATTTCCCCTGCTAAGTTGTGGAGGCAGCTTACTGAGACAGACAGCGCTGAGCCCGGGAGCTAGGACCTACTGCACATGTGCCATTGTTCTGTCCTTGGCGTAGCTCCATCATGCCTGAGGAGGCACTCTATATAGGCTCTTGGGGGAAAAAGAGTTTGAACATCTCACTGCATGAGAGAGTCATTCTGTCGGTAGACAATGTGCACACTAGAATTTGGTAAAGAATCTCACTAACTTTGTGCAACTTCTCTGGGACTTACCATGTTATTTTGTCCTTTCTTATAGAAACATCCTAAAGAATGCATGTAGCAAAAGGCGGCCCTGTGTGCAACATCTGTCCATGGCCTTCTCCATTCCTGTTTCATTTTGTCTCTTAATATCTGAGGATATCGACAGGTTTATTCTCTGTGTCCAGGCCCGTCCCCGTTCCTACATCAATCGTTACTGTTTCCAAAGAGTCTCAGCAGCTCCAACTGCAAGAGAACCTAGATTCATATAACATTGTAAACCCTCCTCATCATCTGATGTATGATAAGCGAGCCTGGTCCTTGATGTCCCTCTCTCCCCTCTGCCACCATGCCGTCTCAGAGGTCTGAGATTCTGTGTTGATCCCTATGCTGAACACCTATTCCACTGTCCACCCTGAAACCTCACCTTGCTTTATTGCTTCCCTGACCCGCAGCCTAGTTCTTGTCTGTCTCCTTCCTGGGAAGCCAGACCCAGAAACTTTTAAGAAGTATCTTCTACATTCTCTCATATAATTCAGTCCATGCAAGGCCTGCCTGCTCGTCCCTCCTGGGGTCTCACCTTGATCACCATCTAGGACCACCTGGTACAGCACTTGTCTGAGCCATGCTTCATCTTGCCCCGAATCAATAAGACCCCCTCTTCAGGACTGGACTAGACAGGTGCATGGGTTTCCCTTACCCTGGTGCTGAAGTAAGCTCAGGAGATAAAAAGGAAGAACTGAACTTCTAGCTATAACTACTTCTAGCTTCCTCGGTCCTAACCTTCCCCAACTCACTGCTTGTCCCAGCACACCTCAGACCAGACCTTCTCCTTTTTGGTGGGAGCTAGATAGATGACTCAAGATGAGTTACTTTCTAGGATATCTGGGCACCTTGTGCTTAATCTGGCCTTGCTAGGTGCTGCCACATTGTGTCCTGTACGAATGAGGTGGAGTGTGATAAGACACTGTGATGCAGTACAGTGTCCAGTACCTGATATCTCACTAGCAATGCTGCAATGCTGGCCCCTGGATATGCAGAAAGACAGAAGGTGATGCCTACACTCCAGAGCCTTGTGATCTAGCAGGAAGATGGTATATTATGTACAGTGGTCAGTATTAAGAAGAGGAAGCCCTGTTATGAGGCTGTGGATTATGGTCAATAACATCCACAGTCAATCAGAGGAAGGGTGTTCACTTCCTCTGCTCTGATTTAGAAAGAATTCATGGTTGAGGAAAGACCTGAACCTGGCTTTGAAAATATAGGGAACAAGCAGAGAATTCCAAGTTAGTGGGCTATACTTTGAGCAACTGTTTCTGGGGGACGGTTCTGGGCTTTGAGAGAAAACTAACACAAGAGAAATATTAGTGAGTGATAAATTTAATATACGACAGTGATTACAAGTGCTACATAAGTGTAGGAATGCGGAAATCAAAGAGGGCTAAGAAGGTCATGCAAGAATTATTGCAACAGTGGGAATAAAACAATGTCTTAAAATATGGGTGGCATTTGGATTTTGGAGGGGTATCTGGAGGGTGAATAATGGGCTAACAAAAGAGACCCACACTAGGGCAGCCACAGGTCTTGGCTGTTCCGGAAATAGAAAGTAACTATTAATAGGACCAACTTTTACTCGCCAAAGCATTTCAGTTGGGATGCTAAACTAGGTGATCACTGACTTTTGAAGGACTTTTCTATAATCCCTTTCAATGAACATTTCATTAATGCAACTCCTAGAGAGCTCTATCTTTAAAAACGCCTACTTTCCCTTGGTTTCTGTTTTAGGCATTTAACATGTTTGCTCATTTTGTGGTATTTCTAATATAAGTTTCTAGTGAAAATGGAATGTTCAGCTCAAGCTATTTGTCTCCAGCCCACAAGACTACTGTGCATGCATTATATGTAATGTTTCCTGTGGAGGGGGACAGAGTGCAGGAAGCTTGTTTCTGTGGATCTGATCTCACTGTCTTTTCCCCTATGGATTCGTTGCATTACATAATAGAAGGCAGCTCTAGTTGCATCATTTGCCCTTCTAAACTCCCAAAACAAGCTTGCTGAAGGAGGTGTTCATTAGAAACAGTTGAGAGTTGATTCAAAAGATGTTTCTTTCTTTTGTTCCATAACAAAACTGTTAAGCACAGTTCACAGTTGTGGGTCTGCTAAAACATGAAAGAGATGAACAGGTACTAAAGGTCCAAAGGGGTAGATATTTTGTACTCCTTTGGTGAGTTGAGTCTTATTAGAAATACACATGTTTTATAAGGAGGAAAAACCACAAATTTCATTTGTTTCTGTTTCAGGGGTACAATAAATGGGTAATGATACTTAGAAAAGTAAGCAATTTCAAATCCATGGGGTTCAATTTGGAATATGATGTGTTATATTCCAAGCCTTATGATTTACAGAAAATGAAAATGACAGTTATATCTGCTGTAATTAAAAAAATATTTTTCCAGATCTCTGAAAATCTTTGAATTTCTCATCTTTTTTTTCCTGCATATAAATTTCTCCACTCTCAAACCCCCGAAATGTCAGCTGTACAGTGAGATTACTGGCTAGTTTAAAATCTCAGATCAATTTTTTTTTTTAAAGCGAACATTCAGAGACGGCTCCACAAGATTTTTGTTAGCATTATTCAGTGGGATTCTCTTCCCTTGTCTTTCTGTCTCCTTTGTCACCTGGTGAATTTGGCAGTGGCTCTCAGGAGTGCTGGCTGCCTCATGAGCTATCTGCCGCTCACAAGGTCATGTGTACTCCCAGCTGGGAGTGCTGAGGAATCAACCTCTGGATTTTAAATTCAGCCAAAACATGACAGTGAAAAGTAAAGAAAAAAGAAATGCCTGGGCAACCTTAGGTGGGAAATATCATTTGGTTTGTAACTCGAGATAGATCAGTCTTTTTACTGGGTGAACTCCAGAAAAACTGAGAACTGCCACTCTTTTTGGCTCTTCGGATACCCACCCTCTGTGGACTTGGGAAAGGAAAACAGGTAAAGTATTTCAAATGCATAATCTGCAGCTTTGATGTCTAATATGGTAGCCACCAGCAACAGGTATCCATTTAAATTTATGTTTAAAAAGTTGAGAAATAATTTTGTTAGGTGCACGAGCCATGTTTCAAGTGTTCCATAGCCACATGTGGCTGCTGGCTACCATGTTGGGCGAAGACGAATCTTAAAACATAAAGCATTTTTTTTGGAGGTAGTGAAAGTCAAGCATTCTAATTCAGAGTGTCCCTTAGACAGCAGTGGTCTTTATTATCCCCAATTAGAATGTGTAATAAAATGGACATTATGTTCAATGTCACTCTAGCATGTTTACTGGAAAAAGAAAATAACAGGAAGAAGTGGGGCTAATGGGGTGGTAATTTGGGAAAAGTAAACTCTTTGGTAGGTGAAAAAATTGAAATTACACAGCAAGAAAAGAAAGCTTTGCTATAATTACTACCATGATTCCTACTAAGAAGTCTTTCTCCCTCTTTTTCCTATAAATTCGACAAATATCTAGTCCCAAGATTTACAAATTTCTATAGTTTTTCAATGTAATTTGAGAAAAAATTAAAGTTAGAAACTGCTAAAAGTTGATGATTTAGAGAAGTCATCTTTTCATTTATATAATCATTAGATTAAAAATCATATCATATAAGGCTAACAGTCTATTTTGATACACCAAAATGCACACAACTTCCAAAAAAGCAAAAAGTTCCGAAAAGGAGATTCCTACCTCCCTCTCTGATTTTGTGTGTGACTTCTGGCAATTCATCTTTTCTTATGTCATTTTCACCTCACCGAAACTTATAATGGCACCTATGTAGAGGAATTTTGTGGTGCATCAGTATTAAGGCAAATGTGATTGACAAGTTATCCCAGACATTTCTGTTCTAATGTGAATTCCTGCAGTAATATTTTAGTTGAAAATGCAAATATAATGCATGAAATAACAAAGTTTCATTAATGGAAACAAACCTAGATTCAAAATTAAATAGATCGGCTGCGATGAAATTACAATGTCTCTCTTGTGTTCTGCAGCTATCCATATACTTTAAATGTCATGATCAATATCATGTGTGTATAGCTGGAAATTATGTGTAAAAACTTATCCTAAAATTAAACAATAAATTCTACATTATGTTGAGTTTAAATGTGCTCAGTTTTTTAATATTTAGCAATTTATGTTAAACAAATATTTAGTAAGCTTCCATATAGTCTTGGCACCAGAGCAGGGGTTGGGAGTAGAGCCGTGCACGAAGGAAACTGGGTCCTCACCACCTGGACCTCGTGACTTGCTTTCTAAAGGTGGAAATAGACAGTAAACATGCACCTTCGATAGTAATAAGTGTGAGGAAGACAAGGAAGCAATTAACGCAGGAGAGAACAAGTTGAGTGAATGTGAGCAGAGTAGTCAAGGAAATCTTGTTGACTGACAAGATTCCAGGATGTAGGAAGCTAGTGTATGAAACCCTGGGGAGGGATTTTACATGTGCTGATGTAAAAGTACGTCTATTCACAGCTTTCTTCAAATGCCATTAGTCTCGCAGATACAAAGGATCTTGACACACAAACATAGAAAATAAGTCCCACTTGGAGATTAAAGCTTAGTGACACTTATTTTATTTATTCAACAACTACTTAGTGAGTACTTAGAATATTTTATGCTGTGGGCTAGAGGCTGGAAACCCCATTCTAAGCAAAACATCCTTCTCAGTTACCTCTGAGAGCAGACTTTGAGGATCATTGGCCCTTAGGAATGGAGAGTGTGGTCCCGTGATGAGCACCGTCTCATAAAAACGCAGAAGTTAAAAACAAAAAACACAAAAATAACAAAAGTGAGAGAGGAGAGGCCTTAAAATTATATGACACGGAAAGGCCTCTCCTCTTTGGTTAGACATTTCAGATTCATCACCTGCCCGAACAACCTCTGGGACTGACAGTGTCATATTTATAGCTCCAGGATAAAAAATAAAAAGTCTTCTCTTTAATTAGATGTTTGCAAAAATTATGAATGGTCAGTGTAAAGGGAGAGAGAGCCTGAGACTGATTTTGTTTTTGTTCATCATTCCCCCACCTGCTCTTTAAAGGCTGTAGTTTGTTACCCACTAATTGTCTCTGGCATGGACTTGGCAAGCTTATCTGCGAGACTCTCTCTATTGTGGTCTAGGTCAGCTTCACCCCATGGGAGAAAAGCAGGATCCGGTTCATTGAATCAAAGACCTAAAAAAGTCACTGAGGAAGTTTTCCTATAATCTTGAAGTTTATTTTGTAAACAAGTCTTCTTTAATCATAGCTTTCAAGCTATTCTGTCTCACTTCAAAGTACTTCCACACTAGCCCCAAGTCACATTTTTGGAGCACAGGCAAGGAACAGGCCTGTCAAAAGCAGCCATCATTACCATTCTCCACTTGCCTTTTTAAAAAGCCCAGGAGGCTGCAGCCAGTTCTCTGAACGATTACTAGAAAAATCATTCGAGAAAAATTAACCTAATCAACGTGTTCATTTCAAGATCTACCTTTGAAAAGCAACTGGGGACAGGGTCCTATACTTGAAAAGAGGGTGCACAGTGACAAAGAGGTGATCTTTTTCTTCAAAGAATCTTCAATTTCTCAAAGTAGCGTGAGTGCCAAGGAGAGCACAGATTAGGAGAGATGATTCAGTACTGAGGTGTCCGTTCAAGGAGGTTGCAACCCCATAGAATTCCACGTCTACTGTACTGATTCAGTAGAGGTGGTCTTTTTAAAATCTCAGACTGTGTGAAATGAAATGTCCATAATGACAGTAGCTACTGATTCTGATACATAGTGTCCAGTGTGCCCAATACTTTTCTAGACCCTTCACATAGATTAGCACATTCAATCCTGGCAGTGCTGCTAGGCTTGTTATAGGTGTTCTTATTGGGACCCTCATTTCCTTGAAGGGAAAACTGGAGCAAGGGCAGTTTAAGTCACAGCAAGAGTGCACAGAGGGTCGGTGGTGAAGCAGAGATTTAATCTTGCTGCTTGGGGGTTGGAGACCTCCCTCAGGATCTGACCACATTTGCCTTTGGTAGAGGAGTGTTGAAAAAGTAAAATCTCCATTATTATATCATTCTGCCAGTAATGGACCGAATATCTCATATGGCTATAGAGGCTTCTAGAATACGTGCCCCTTGACTAAAAGAAACAAACAAAAACTGTGCCAAATATTTAAGTGAAAGTGTGCAACGACGGCTCACAATTGCATGCATGGGTATGAGTGTCAACAAGGAATTATGAGAGTAGCCTTCAAATCAGCAAAATGCAAGGACATTTTTTTCCCCAGAGTGCCTATCTGCCGAGCAGTGTGCAAGGTTCTTGTAAGCTGAACATGGGTTCCTTAAAGAAAGAAACAATGACAACTCAGAGCACTCGAAGAATGAGAGATCTTGGTGAGTGTAGTTTGCATATATGTGAGTTGGAATATGGGACCTCTTACAGCCTGAATGTTTGTGTCCCCAACCCCCAATTTTATATACTGAAACCCAAACCTCCAACAGGATGGTTTTAGGAAGTGGGGCCTTTGATAGGTAACTAGGTTTAAGTGAGTCATGAAGGTGGAGCTTCCATGACGGGGTTAGTGTCCTTATTAGAAGAGGAAGAGACACTAGAGCTTCTGTTCTCTGTGATGTGAGATCACAGTGAACAGGTGGCTGTCTCCAAGCCAAGAAGAAGGCACCCATTAGGAGTCTCATTGGCCAGCACCTTGAGTTTGGACTTCCCCGTCCCTAGAACTGTGAGAAAGAAAAGTCTGTTTTTAAACCACTTGGTCTATGGTGTCTTTTAATGGCAGCCCCAGCAAACTAAGACATAACGCATGGACTCTGAGAAAGTCATTGCTCTGAAAAGACAGAAATGCATTGGCATCGTCATGAGGTGAAACCAGAGAACAAAACCAAGCGTATTAGTTTCTTGTGGCTGTTCTAACAAGTGACCACAAATTGGGCGGCTTCAAACAAGAGACATTTATTCTCACAGTTCTGGAGGCCAGAAGTCCGGATTCAGTGTTGGCGGGGCCGCACTCGCTCTGGAGTCTCTGGGGGGGGATCCAGGCTTTGCCTCATCCACTTCCTGGTGGTTGCTGGCACTCCTTGACTCGTGGCCGTGTCATGCTCATCTCCCCCTCTGTGGTCACGTTGCCTCCTCCCCTCTGTCTGTGTCTTCTCCCTTTGTGTCTGACTCAAGTCTCCCTCGGCCTTTCTCTTTTAAGGTCACTTGTAATGTGACTCAGGACCACCCAGATAACCTAGAATGAGCTTCTCTCATCTCAAGGTCCTTAACTTGATTGCACTTGCAAAAATCCTTTTTCCAACTAAGATTACATTTATAGGCTCCAAGAATTAAGATGTGAACATAATCTTTTGGGGGGTCACCAGTCAACCTATTATACCAAATAATGACAAGATCATCCAGAGTGAATCTTCTCTGGGGAAGTTTACTTGGTGAGGCTACTGCCATCACAAATGCCTCCTTCACCTGAACCACAAGCTCAGAAGTGCTAACGTGGTGAAGGAGCATTTGTTATAATTATAGGGAACCGTCCGTGTGGCAGTGGCAAATGTAGCTCAGCCCTGGTTTGGAAAACCCACAGATGTGAGACAGTACACGGGAGTCAGGTCCACAGATTGCTTTCCCATGGGGAACCAGGCTTGCATTGTACCTAGGCTGCCTTGAGGCTTGCTTCTGCTAAAACTCCCTCACCCTGAGTTGAGGCAGCAAATGTTTACTGCATATCTTTAAAGTAACTTCCTAAAGTCTGTGCTAACCCTCCCAAGGACACAGTGTAACCAGTTTGACTGCTTTTCCCCTTGCATTTGCAACACCCTTTTCCTTGTTACCCATACGAAGTAACCAGCAACATCCTTTCCTGTGCGTGATAAATGAGGAACTTCCTTGATGTAATGCTCCCAGAAAAGCAATAAAAGCCTGTCCAGGCAAGGGTCGGGCTGCGCTCTCACTCAGAGAGCGGCCGTGCTTTTCTCCACAGGACTCCGCAGTCGGTGTGAATTTCTTCAACACACGCACAACACCACGGGCACCACTGGTCGGAGTCCGCATCAGTTCTTACTGAACGCACGCACACAGTGCACATAGCACTGGGGCGATTCCTGGTTTTCTGGACTCAGCAAGTCCTTAAATCTCAATACTATGTGAGTAGCAATGAGGTCAACTTTCCTGTTTAGTTTTACCATGATTCCGTGCTAGGTTTGGTGAATGATGATCAATCAAATATGGCCGCTGCCCCTGATGGATTAGCATGTGAAGTGGGAACATGATATCAGACTACTTCAGGATGAATGCACTGAAGCTTGGCGTTCTACAGGATGTGGTATTCCGGTCTGTGAAAGCATTCCTTGTCCTGTAAGATTGTGAGGTCCTTGTCCTTTGTCATTTCTCTAGCATCAGCGTCTGTCACAGACCTGGAAGTGTTGAGTGTTAGAAGCTGTAACAGCAACTCTGTTGTGTGAACGAGTGGATGTGTGCCCTAGTGATGGAGTTTCTATCCGGAAATCAGCAAGTGACTAATACTCTATTCAGAGCACAAAGTCAGAATAAGGGATTTAGTTTAAAAACAGTCTCCCAACATCTAAGTTACAAGTTACACTCGAGAGTTCTTATCGCATAAATCTCCATGACTAGGCATGCTCCCCAATTGTTATTGGTTCCTAGTTATTCTCCATGCCTTTTCACTTGGGACAGTTTATTTCCCCTCTTCTCAGGAACACTCCTTCCTTTTGGACCAAGGAAGCTGCTGTGTTTACATAGCAACATGTTCCTGTGTACTACAGAGCAAAGAGATTGAAGTGATAAAATGATACAGGGCCAGGGCACTGGAGTCCCCGAGGACCATGGCTTCAGTAACTGTCATTTCATTACCTCAGTTTTTGGACAGACATATTTGGGGAGTTGGGAAAACAACATAGAATTTGAAGTTAGGAAGCCCAAATTTCAGATCTGACTCTCTCAACTACTGGCTGTGTGGCTGTGGTCAAGTCCCTTCAGTCTCTGAGCCGCAGATCCTGGTTTATAGGAGGACCACACTGTCAGCACCTCATGTTTTAGATGGTGTAAGTGAAGAACAAGGAAAACAAAGGAATGTCACCCATTTCTCTTTGCATCCCAAGGAGCACTCCTGATTAACAAATCCTGTCTCTGATCATAATTTTGTCTTATAGCACAGTCTGGTCTTGAACGAGGCCAGATAAGCCACTGGGGAAGGCAGATCCTGGTACCAAAGTGCTCTGTACATCTCCAGGTAATGCAGGCTCCCATCATCAGGGTACATGGAGCAAAACCAGATTCACACACCAGAGGCTCATACCATCCTCCATGTCACACTGTGGCTGCTACTTCTGCCTTTAACTGCTAATGTCCACTCACCCACAGATGCTCCTAAAAGGAAAAATGTCACAAAGGCCCCAGTCGGTTTAATTCTCGGACTCCAGAAGAGACAGTCATTCTATGTGCTCTTTCAAGATAGTCCGTTGACTTGTACCCCTATAAATCACCTCTTAATTTATGCTGTTTATGAGAGTATGCTGTTTATTTTGTTTATTGGTACACATCTGTTCTGCCTACTTTTTGAAATAGACTTGACGCAGCTGACATACACTTTTCGGGAAACAGAAGCAAAACGGTTTCTCATGCAAAGCACCTCTGAGGAGTACATTGCAATAGCCCCAGCTTATTAATCTTCAGGACATAAAACAAACTTGCTTTATTAATTGCCCTGCCAAGATGAAGAGGCACTATGAAATATACTGTATTATTATGTTGCTATCAGTTCAACTAAATATTTTAATGAATGCCTTTATTGTGTTTGTACCCTGAGGCCTTTTAAAGTTAAGAGCATATTAAAAAAAATAAGAAGGAAAAGTAATCTTGTGGATGTGATTACCGGCCCATGGGTGGTGGCAGTGGGTTACCACAAAGGTCACTCTTGCTGGGAGTAGTGGGATCACCCCTGGCTTGGGCACAGCTGACCTGTGTGCTGGGGCTAAGTAATCTGCAGTTCCAGGGCCACCCTGCTTCTTATTCTCCCAGAGAAATTTGTTATATACAGTCACATCAAAGGGCTTCTTGCTTCTGGGTATCACTGAGAGCTTCCTGGAGATTAACATTCTCTGTCATGTGACCCCTCTTCCTTCCCTTCACTCTTTCCTCCCTCCCTCCTTTCCTCAAGGAACAATGAGTGAGTGACAGACACCTCCTAGGCTCGCCTTCCAGCATTCCTGCTCTATTTAGGATAACCAGGCCTTATGTTCTTAATTCTCTGTAATGACAAAAAATAAATTCATATGCAAAGAAGCATTTTTATTTATATAATGACAAAAGAACTTTTCCTAGAGGATTATGCACCATAAACAACCACATGGTACACACATATGTGACCTTCGTCCATGCAGATGTTTAGAGTTTGAAAAAAATGGCAGATTCAGGAGCAAAAATGAGCTGAAGAGATGTTTTATTGAACTTTATGTTTTTAAATCAGAACCCCAGAATGTAAAGATTAAATGTACAAATCAGATACTCAGGAGTTCATGAAAATACTAGAAGAGGTAACAGTAGGCCGGCATCCTGGCATGGCTCCAAACTGCACCCCCTTCCCAAATACAGCTGGAGTCTGTGACGTTCATACCACAGAGGCATCAGACCTCAGTCGTGGTCACATCATTAATCAATGACATGTACCTCTGCAATCGGGGTCCCCATATAACCTGCTCTATGGACACCAGGTGACATCTGTATATGAGGTGTGTTCATCGCTGGAGTTTTCCTCTGGGGTGTTCATCATATGCATCTGTAAGTAACATAACGACCACAGGAAGGAAGCTCCATTACCATTCTAAAGCCGTCACTTGTGTTTAACCACAGGAAAGAATAAGGAAAATATTTTCTTTCCGAGTACTTGGTACAGTCAACCAACATACCATCATCATGAATTAAGCAGAAGTGTTAGTTTCATTGAAACCAAAACTGACCTTGTAATCAGTGGTGTCATTTGGTTTTCTTAAGTAGCATTTAGAGTCTAGCTTGTAACAGACTCTGGTGTCCATTATCTGGTGGCATACCCCCCATGTTTAGTGGAAGTGTTACTTTGTGAGCTCACTGACTGATATTAGAGATAAATACCTCACAAAGGACTTCACTCCTGGGTTACATACATTGGCCACTAAATCAAATCCCAAAGAACTGAAATGTCTTTAGATGACTGGAGTGGCGGGTGAATTCCTGGTCGTGCACATACACACGCACATATATACTATACACACATATACATGTATATATACAAGTATAGTGTGATGAGACACATTTTTACAAAAGAGCTTTTAAAGACATAACAAAGCCATGTTGCCCAGGGCAGCATTGGAAGGGTATACTTACAATGATTATGATCCACAGATATTATGCTCAGGTAAGTTTCACCAAGAAATGCTTTATCCTATCCAAAGATCAAAATGTACCTTCCTAACTCTCACACCACACACATGCTACGTTTCCTCAAAAGCACAGAGAACTCTAAGTACTTTGCTCAGGTGGGACGTGAAAGCACACAGACAATGAACAAGCAGCTCTTTCTAACATAAAAGGAAGGGAAGGTGCTAGTGATTTCTTGGGTTCAGAGAAGTAAAAAGATACCAACTGAAAAGAATAGGGTAGCCTGCTGGGAAGAAAGCAGTGGAGGACCCAGTTTTATTATTCACATTAAAGTTTAGAATTCATTCATCATTATCTAAAAAGAACACTTCTGATTTCTGGATCTTATTTTGCTCAATTTTTACAGTAGAAACTGAATTGCCTCATAGTAGTGTCAAATCCCAGAACTTACTTAAATAAGACTAGCAGTTGCTTTAACCTTTTTTGAGTATGTTTATTAAAATTATTATTGAAATATCTCTTGCCATGATTAATGGTCTTCAGAAATGATTTTATTTTCATTAAAATGGAGTAAGGAAAGTATTATTTGAATCTTTCATAATATGTTATTTTAGCTTCTGGAACTATTTGAGTACCTCCTAATTTGCCAAAAATATAAAATGATTTTTTTTGTGTGTTTACTGGCAGTGGAAAAAAGTATTTTAAATGCCCTCGGTGTGAACAGTTTACAATGATTTATTTTAAGTAGCTATTCTGAGGTACATACTTTCTTATTAGAATAAAACCAGCTAGCACTTTGAGACAGAAGACACTGCATATATTCTACAGTATGCAAATATTTAGCTTTGTGTGTGAGTTTTTTCTCTTTCTCTTTGAAGCAGAATGATGAAGCCAAACCAGACAGGTACATATTATGCAGAGTCTGAAACTTTGGACTTAGCCATAAACCTCCATGGCCCATAACAGTGGAAGTAAATTCTATTTTATAGGTTAAAGAGTCTCCTATTAATATCTATCTTGTTAGTAATTATAGAAATTGGATATGTTTCAGAAAGTAGGATTACACTTTTAAAACCCAAATTCCTTTCATATGTTATCTAAGGACAATTAATTAAAAGAACCCTGTTGCACTTTTATAAAATAAAGATCAGGACCTAATTGTGCTGCTTTATAAATCAATTTATAATTTTTTTCCTTAAAATCTTTAAGCTTTAAATAAATGAAGTTGCAAATGAGATAGGCAGAGGCTTTATATGGATTACAGAGTTTGTGAGCATAGATTTTTATGGTTTAATTATTGAATATTTTATTTAGACAGAATATTAAGAGTTGATTGCCCCATCTTCCTCAAAGTCATTCCAAAACCACTCCATTTTCCCCTTTTCTTGTTGATCTTGAACTTAGCACTTTTCCTAAGATAGAGGTTAGTAGATATCAAACATCAAAGTCAAAATGTCATAACTCTGTGTCATAAAAGAAAGAGCTGCCAGGAGAAGCGTGAATACTCATCAACACCAGTTTGAACAGAGAGCACAGTTCCCAAGATTTGTCTGCTGAGGCAGCAGCAGACCATCTGGGTCCCGCCTTCCTTGCAGGGGGAAGAAAGAGTTTAATAGTATTTCCGTGGCTAGTGAAGTAAATGAAATCATTTCCGTTAAAGTTTCACTCTTGATTTGAAAAACACAGTTTCAATTTTAGAACAGTTTTTGATGTATAGGAAAGGAGTGAAGTTAGCAGAGAGAGTTTCCATATACCTGACACCCAGTTTCCCCATAATTAACATCTTAGATTATTCTGATACATTCATCAAAATTAATGAACCAATATTGATATGTTGTTATTAACTAAAGTTCATAATTGATTCAAATTTTCTTAGTTTTCATCTGTTTTTCGGTTCTAGGATTCCATCGAGGATCTATTGCTGCTCTTGGCTCTATTTTTTAAGATTTTTCTTGTCTTGAAGAACAAAATCAAGATCACATCCATTTTCTCATTTGAATTCTTCTAGGAGTTTAATAGTTTAGATCTTTGATCCATTTTAAATTAAATTTTCTGTAAGAACTTTGTCTAGGTTCTTTTTTCTTTTTATTTATTTGGCATATGGACGCTCAAGAGAGCACAGTGTGTTGAAGATTATCAAACTTAAATAAATTGCCTTCACACCTTTGTCAAGATCAGTGGACTATGTATGTGTGAGTTTTTTCCTGGGTTCTCGATTCAATGTATCCTTGATCTGTGCTTCTGTTTTGTTACCAATACCATACCTCTTGAAGTAGCTTTAGGAGATCTCGAGAGAGAGCATTTCTGGAATTGTCTCACATAATTATGGAGATTGGCAAGTCTCAAGACCTGTGTTGGGTGAGTTGACAAGCTGGAGACTCAGGAGAGTCAGTGGTCCAGTTGCAATCCGACTCTGATGACCCAAGGGTCAGAAGAGTCAATGGTGCACTTCCCATTGGAAAGGCACAATGCTCGAGACCCAGCAATAGCCTATGTTTCATTTAGAATCTGAAGGCAGGAGAGAGTCAGTGTCCCAGCTGAAGCCATCAGACAGGAAGACTTCTCTTGTACTAAGAGAAGGTCAACATTTTTGTCCCATTCAGGTTTTCAACTACCTGGGTTAAACCCACTGCTGTGATGAAGGGTAATCTGTTGAATTTAGTCTACCAATTTAAGTGTTAATTTTATCCAAACACACTCTCCCAGAAACAAACAGAACAACATCTGATTGATCCAGTCCTGATGACCCATAAAATGAACCATCACACTTTTCTTGTCCTACTGCAGTACCTAGGCCTTCCAATATGATGATGAATTCGTCTGGTGAAAAGGGACATTTTTTTCTCTGTTTTGTCACCTGAGGGAGAAAGTGGTCAATCTCTACCTATTTAATTAAGTATGATGTCGGCTGTAGGCTTTTTGTAAATGTTCTTTATGACTTGAGAAAGTTCTCTTCTATTTCTGTTTGCTAAGAGGTTTTTTGTTGGAATCCTTTATTTGTCATAAATGGGTATTAGTTTTTGTCAAATCCTTTTTCTGCACCTATTGATGTGATCATATGACTTTTACTTTTTAGCATGTTGATGTGATGGAATACATTGGTAGGTGGTTGAATGGTAAACTTGACTTGCATACCTAGAAGAAATTCCACTTACTCATAAGGTATAATTCTTTATACTATATTTGCTAATATTTTGTTGAAGATTTTTCCATGTATATTCATGAGAGCTATTGGTCTATTGTTTTTGTTTATTATAATGTCTTTAGTTTTGATATAGGTTTTGCCAGTTTCTACCTCATATATATTGATCCTCTTTTGCTTGGTACATACATACTTAGGATTATATGTCATATTGGGAAATTGAACCTTTTATCATTATGTAAAATCTCTCTTTATCCCTGATAATCTTCTGTACATATAAGTTTTTCTTGTCTAAATTTAACACACTATTTCAGCTTTCTTTTTATTGGCTTTACCATAATATATTTTTCTTTATCCTTTTGCTTTCAACCTATATCTATCTTAATAATTAGATTGGATTTCTTATAG
>VMDR010012476.1:0-26522 GCA_007922815.1 Macrotus californicus | reverse complement strand
GACCTTATCTGGGAAGCACTTTATCTGCCCTTCCATTCTAAATGATAGCTTTGCTGGATAGAGTAATCTTGGATGTCGGTCCTTGCCTTTCATGACTTCGAATACTTCTTTCCGGCCCCTTCTTCCTGCAAGGTTTCTTTTGAGAAATCAGCTGACAGTCTGATGGGAACTCCTTTGTAGGTTACTGTCTCCTTTTCTCTTGTTGCTTTTAGGATTCTCTCCCTATCTTTAATCTTGGCTAATGTAATTATGATGTGCCTTGGTGTGTGCTTCCTTGGGTCCAACTTCTTTGGGACTCTCTGAGCTTCCTGGACTCCCTGGAAGTCTATTTCCTTTGCCATATAGGGGAAGTTCGCCTTCATTATTTGTGCAAATAAGTTTTCAATTTCTTGCTGTTCCTCTTCTCCTTCTGACATCCCTATGATTCGGATGTTGGAACATTTAAAGACGTCCTGGAGGTTCCTAAGCCTCTCCTCATTTTTTTTGAATTCTTATTTCTTCATTGTGTTCTGGTTGAATGTTTCTTTCTCCCTTCTGCTCCAAATTGTTGATTTGAGTCCCAGTTTCCTTCCCATCACTGTTGGTTCCCTGTACATTTTCCCTTATTTCACTTAGCATAGCCTTCATTTGTTCATCTAATTTGCAACCATATTCAACCAACTCTGTGAGCATCCTGATTACCAGTGTTTTGAACTATGCATCTGATAGGTTGGCTATCTCCTCATTGCTTAGTTGTATTTTTTCTGGAGCTTTGATCTCTTCTTTCATTGGGGCCATTTTTTTTGGTCTCGGTGCCAGGCTTAATGATTCTTTATTGTGGGGAACTGTACTGTTCTTTGTAGGATGTTCAGCAGCATTGTAACCTCTTAACGCATTAGATGCCAGTAGCAACCCCAGTCGTGACAACCAAATATATCTTCATACATTACCAGGTGTCACTCGGGGAGCAAACTCACCTCAGGTTGAGAAGTCCCAAGGTCCCTAGGAATGGGACGCTGAGTTGAAGAGTGTGGCAATGTTTAGCTACACTAGTAACGAACACCAAAGCTGCTTTCTGAAGAGGTTGTACCAATTTATAGTTCACCAGCTGTGGTTAAGAGTTCCTTTTGCTCTGCATTCTCACCAAAATTTGTTATTTTCAATGTGACTTTTTTTTTATCTTCACCCAAGGACATGCTTACTGATTTTAGAGAGAGGGGGAGGGAGAAAGAGAGGGAGAGAAACCTTAAGAAACATTGATTGACTGCCTTTCGTACGTGCCCCAACTAGGGCCTAGGCACAACCTAGGCATGTGCCCCAGCTGGGAACTGAACCCTGGACCTTTTGGTTGGTGGGAGGATGCCCATCCAACTGAGCCACACCGGCCAGGGCTCAGTGTGACTTTTTATGTTTCGTTAATCCGGTATGAAGTGTCGTTTTTTTTTTTAATTTCTCTCTTTACTAAATGAAGTGAGGTTTGAGCATCTTTTCAAATATTTGACTATTTAATTTTCATCTCTGGGAAGTACCTGTTCAAGTCTTTCGATCATTTTTTCCTAATGGGTTATTGATTAACAGATTATCTTCCTTTGTAAAGTGTCAAATGTTTTGCCCATTGTTTTAGTCCATTTTATCATTTAAATGTTTTTTAGCATGTAATCTTTTTTTAAAAGATTTTATTTATTTATTTTCAGAAAGAGGGGAAGGGAGGGAGAAAGAGAGGGAAAGAAACATCAATATGTGAGAGATACATCCATCAGTTGCCTCTCACGTGCCCCCAACTAGGGACCTGACCCACAACCCAGGCATGTGCCCTGACTGGGAATCGAACTGGCGACCTTTCGGTTCAGAGGCCGGCACTCAATCCACTGAGCCACATCAGCCAGGGCAGCATGTAATCTTTTTAGAGTAAGTAAAAAGTATATTTGCATCATATTTAGTAGCAAATTAAAAACAAAATGAACGTGAATTCCTGTCTCTATTTCTTTGGGTAAGGCATTTTATATTCCAGTTGGTATGTAACTGATGGTTGTGACCTATTATTAACTCTCCCTGAAACCCACAGCTGTTCTTTTGTGCCTTTTCAGTATTTTCAATTTTTGTGCCTTTTCTCCTTTTGCTTCTCTCAAAACAATTTGGAGACAAAAGGGAGACCAAGTATAACCACTTAAATTATCCCTGATTTTATCTTTCCCAGCACTGTGTTCTTGTATCTATTCTTTATCACCGTTCATCCAGTGTATCTAGGGTCCGTAGAGGCCAGTGGGCTCCAAGTATGAGAATGAAATTTCATCAGAGGGAAATCTGTGGAGAATTTAAGTTTACTTTTTATGGCATTTCAGCTACTGTAGTCCACTTGAGTCAAAAGGCAGTCTACCAAAGTAGGCTGCTGATGTCCGTGTGGTGAGCATTCCAATGTAACAAAACTGTATTCCTTTTTTACAGAAGCCTCTAGTAATTCAGATTCTGGCCATGAAATCCAAGAGGATTCTTCAAAGGAAAACGTGTCATCAGACACTTCCTGTGCTGACCACAACCCAAAGCCCACTGATGATGGCAAATCGCATGAACTCTCTAACCTTCGGTTGGAAAATCAGCTCCTGAGGAATGAAGTTCAGTCTTTAAACCAAGAAATGGCCTCGTTACTTCAAAGAGCCAGGGAAACTCAGGAAGGTAGAGCCTTGTTCCAGCTGTCCAGGATTACGAGTTTAGCATTTCAGAAATGAACTGAAACCTTGATTATAGCCAAGCTATTAGAAATATGTTAGGTGAGACTTGTAAAATAGTGTTTCCATAGAAATACCAGTCCCAGATTTGGAGGTGGGACCAGTCATCCTTCATCAACCCAAAACAGACAATATGGCTTTTTTGGTCATTTTTTTGTAGGAACTATGAAATTTAAGAATTCAAAAGAATAGAACATTAATAATCATGTGGTTTATTTGGCTGGTTTATTCTGAGCCTCCCAGGGGAACTATTCTGAACCAAAGGTGGGGTTAGATAAAGTAGTGGACAGTAGCAGGCGGGGTCACTGTGTTGCCCTGCTCTTGGGGACACAAACTAAACACAGGACTTCATTTGAATGGCACCCTCTGGAGTTGTGCAGTGCGGTGGCCCTAGGGTGCAAAGCCCTCAGAATTCTCCAGAATGGGTACTTAAAAAGTAAGTAGGCTCATGGCTGAGGTAGTTGGGGGTATGTTAGTGTTACTGTGAGTGTAGCTGGGGAGAAAATAGAAGAATTCTCTGCCCAGGGTCCTGGGGTTAGTTAGAAAGAAGTGTGGGGACAGTGGGCTAAGTTTTGATGAGACATGGATGAGGCTGGAACAGTTCAATGGGAAGATAGTTTGTCTTGTTAGACTGACTTCAGAAAAAGCTTCACTTCGCCCAGACTAATGTAGACTTAGAGCTTTTCCTGAGATTCTGTGTAGAGTTTGCTTCAATATTTAAAAAAAAAAAGATTTGCAGGTGCACTGCACACACAAGTGGCGTATGCGGGAGTGGAAATCTGCACTACTCTGTTCTTTCTGTACCAGCTTCTTAGGTTGGAAGAATAACCTCTTTTTGCCACAGTAATCGACAGAAACAGATTCTTTCCTATGTCAGTTTTGTTTTTAATCTGTTTGGTCTTACTGGGGTTTACATCATCTCCTCCTGGTCTGGGTTTGCATCCTTTCCTGTTTCTGGCCGAACCCTACACATCCACTGACCGACTTAGTGTTGCAGACTTTCTGCTCTCTACTGATTTTGGCCTCCAGATGCTCTATGATATATCTCCAGAAAAAAAACGTTTGTAGAAGAGCAGCTAGCATCATGACCCTTTGCAACCTATTAACTGTAACACAAATGTGAATGTTGGCCTGAAAAGTGGGTGTCCCTTTTGGAGCAAAAAACTTGAAGATATTTATAAGCTCCTCATTTCAGCAAGAAGCAGGGTGTCAAACTCGCAGCCCATGGGCCGCAAGTGACCCAACACAAAATTGCAAATTTACCTAAAACCTTCTTTTGTTCATCAGTTTTCGTTAGTATTAGTGTATTTAATGTGTGGCCCAAGACAACTCCTTTCAGTGTGGCCCAGAGACGCCAAAAGGTTGGACACCCCTGTAAAAGGACTCAGGAGAATCTGCGCTCTGAAAAAGATTGTTTGCTTGAATAGAGAATTTTTTTTTTTTTTCTTAGAATTAAACAAAGCAAGAGCAAGGATTGAAAAGTGGAATGTTGACCATTCCAAGAGTGATCGAATAACTCGAGAACTTCGAGCCCAAGTAGATGACCTGACTGAAGCGGTGGCTGCCAAGGACTCCCAGCTAGCTGTCCTGAAAGTGAGACTCCAAGAGGCTGACCAGCTGTTGAGTGCTCGCACAGAAGCTTTAGAAGCCTTACAGAGTGAAAAATCACGGTAGCTAATTCTGTTAATAATGAGAAGATGAGCTGGGACGATTCTCTTTCCAATACAAGTCATGATAAACACTGCAGTGTACACTACCTAATGAAGATTTAGCTTTTGAAAATTTACAAGAGAAAGTAATTGCTTTTGGTAACGCTGGGAATGCGCGTGATTAAAAATGGATTTGACTCTTGAGATGGCTTGTTAGCAATTTCTGAATTTAAAAATATTTAGAGAGCATAATGTCATTAATCTTTTGACATATAATGGTAAGTGCTGTGTACTTATATTTGGATGCCTAAAAATATAGATGACGTTCCATTAAAAGGGAAAGAGGTTTCTTAAAGAATGTTTAGTCGACCCATCCTTTTGTGCTAACAAGCCAGTGCTCTAAATTAGTCTACCTTGTCAGCTGTGCACTGTGGAAACGAGTTGTTTCAAATGATGTGTTTTCGTTTAGACTAATACAGGGTCACAGCGAAGGCAGCAGCCTGCAGAATCAAGCTCTGCAAACCCTTCAGGAGAGGCTGCACGAAGCCGAAGCCGCTCTGAAGAGAGAGCAGGAGAGCTACAAACAGATGCAGGTGAGAGTGGAGGCAGTGGAGTTCTCTTATTATTTGGACGAGGAGGATGGCCTTCCGCCTTTCATGACACATTAACTCTTTCATAAAATCCTGCAGTGCATTTCAAAAAATTCTGTCCCTGTGACAAAACCAAGTATTTGAAAACTTGGCTTGATCCTTGCCAAATTTATTTAATTTTATGTATTGAAATATAATTAAGGTAGTTTTTTTCCATATTATAAGAGAAAGTTTATTTAGAAAATTACAGAGGTGGTGGAAGTAAGCCAGCCGAGCTGTGTAGGCTCAGGAAGCAAGTTACAGAGGCAGACGGAGGGGCCCCGGAGCTCAGGAGAGAGAAACCCGAAGGTAAAGCGCCTGGGGGTATGGAGAGGGGCAGAGAAAGGCAGGGGTGTGCTCCGAGAGGGGCAGCACCTAAAATAGTCAATGTTCATTAGAGATGGCCATCTCTTCCTTTACTGTGGTTGTACAGCCATCAGTGCCGTTATTTGATTAAAAGCTGATTTGGAACATCTTGTTTACTTTTATTTAAGCTTTTAGTGATTCTCATTTATTCTGATTGATTTATCTCAAGACAGAATTGTACATTATGTAGAGTTTTACTCTTAAGTGAATTTTTGCATCCAGTTCAGTGACTCTCAGTCCTGTCCTCACTTCGGAATCGCCTGTGTAGCTCTTACCCCTCTGGGTGCCCAGCGCGCACCCCAGGGAGTCTGGCTGCATCGCATAAGGCAAGGCATAGGTGTTGGTCGGTTTTACAGCGTTCACAGGTCTGGCTCATGGGCAGTCAGGGCCCGCTGGTGTGGGCTGCTTTTAAACAGGCGAAAATAATTCAGCCCTGAAGTAACTATCAGCTAACATGGGTTAAAAAATTATTCATATGTTTTAACACGTTCTATCTAAAGTCTGTGTCTAATGTAGTTAAAATTTAATAATGAGATATTTTACATTCTCTTTGCATACTGAGTCTTTAAAATGCAGTGTTTTGCACTTAATTCAGACATTCAATTTTTTTCTGAAATATTTGATCTGTATTTAGATTTCATAAAATTTACAGATGGAAGAATAAATCCAATACCCAAATTGTTCTAAACATAATCAGAAGTTTTTCAGTAACAGACAAATTCTCAAAAAGTTAAATATAGATTTACCATATGACCCAGCAATTCAATTCTTAGATATATACCCAAAAGAATTGAAAATACATGTCCACACACAAACTTGTACATGAATTTTCATAGCACATGATTCGTGATCACCCCAAACTGGAAACAAAATGTGGTACGTCTCTGCAAGGAGGTATTCAGCCATAAAAAGGAATGAAATATTGATTCATGCTAAACATGGATGAACCTTTGAAATGTTATGCTAAGTGAGAGAAGACAGACACAGAGGGCCGCATATTGTGTGATGGAGTTCATGAGAAGTGTCCAGAATAGGCAGGTCTCTACAGCAAGAAAGTAGACTCGTGGTTGCCAGGGACTGGCAGCGAGGGAGGGGTGGGTAGAAGATTTATTTTGGGGATAAAGATAGGTGATGGTAACAGTGACACAGCTGCAGACCACTGAATCCTGTATCGTAAAAGGGTGAATTTTATGGTATGTGAGTTGTATCTGAGTTCATTGAATTGACTTCGTTTCCACGTTTCAATTTAAATTAGTTAAAATGAGTAAACCTAAGAATTCCACTCTCGGCTGCACTAGACACATTCCACGTGATCCGTAGGCAGCAGTCTCCTTGCTCCGTTTTTCAGAGGAGGAGTTAATGCTGGATCAGATGTTTGCAAGCTTTAGTTACTGTCGTGTGGTGATGGATGCTTTCGGGCTTCTGCCTCACCCCCTGAGGTGCTTTTTGTGATGGGCGCTTTTGAGAACAAAGGTAAAATGTAAGTCTCCAAAAAATAGGCTAAGTAACAGGCCATGTGTTTTTTAGAGCTTTAAGTTTCTGAAGCTAAAAAATGACATTGACCAGCTTATTAGAAAATCCAAAAGAAAGGAAAAACACTAGCCGTGCTGCCTCCCACCTGTTCTCTGATAGACCTTTTAGTGTTCTGTGGACCCGGTGCCCACTGATCAGCTAGTGTCAGGTCAGCTCTGGTACTGAGAGGACCAGGTTCGTGGGAAATTCCAATTCATTAAGCCCGGGAAAGCCCTTGGACAGCTGTATTTTTACTAAATTCCCTACTTGATTTTGATGGGTGGCCATGTTTGAGAGCCACTGCCTTAGAGTCCCTGTTCTCCAGTTGCTGACGGATGAAGAGTGTTTTTCACCTGCCTGTTAACGTTGTCAGGCTGAGCTACTAAATCCTGTAGATATCTTAATGGGTGGTTGTAAAATACATCTCAAAGCAGAACGGTATAAAAATTCCTTACAGAGCGAGTTTGCTGCACGCCTGAATAAAATGGAAGTGGAACGTCAAAGCCTGGCCGAAGCAGTGACTCTGGCAGAGAGGAAACACGCAGAGGAGAAGAAGAAAGTTGATGAGCTGCAGCAGCAAGTCAAGATGTGTAAGGCCGGTCTGGAGTCCTCCAAGCAGGAATTAATCGACTACAAGCAAAAGGCCACTCGAATACTCCAAGTAAGCATGGAATGTATGCATTTGAATGCTGATATGCCCGTTAACTGGGAGACAGTTTAAGACCATAGATCTGTGAGAAGATTTGTTCATGTTTAGCTGGGTTGGCTCACTTCAGGTGCCTTACACAGAAATATGATAAAAAGGATGAAATGTCTTTTGTTCCTACCACTTTTTAATTTAAAATTCATTCTGCCACTGCCTAGTTCAGCTCTTCTGCCTATCACCTTCTCACTCAGAGAATATTAATATTTGTTTTTAAACAGCCCTTTTCCTCTTCTGTGTTGATCCTCCATTGAATTTTATAGAGCAGCTGGTCTGGCTCTTAGATTGCCTTATCCACCTTTGTCCCTCTTCCTTGAGCTAAGGTGACCTTACCTTTAATAAAAAGACCGTGTCAGCTAATGTAGATTTCAGCTTCTCTCTCCTTTCCACCTCGTAGCCGAGGGAAACCACGTCCTTTCATTTTCTTTTTTCTGGGATAGTTTGTCTGCCAGTGCATTGCCTGCCTCTCCTCCCCCCTCACTTAAACCCTGTCTCCACAGGTCTGTCCTCTCGCACTCTATCTTTCCGGCTCAGTTTACCTTTCTTAGAGGAAGAATGAAGAAAAAAACAGTCCTTTTGGCTTTTTTGACGACTTTGATCCATTTCCCTGTCCTTTCTGTCAATGTCAGACGTATCAGAATCACTGTCTACATGCTGTCTTCACGTTAGAATTATTAACTTTAACTCACCCACGTGATTTCTGTCCTCACCACATTTCTGAAATTGTCTTCTTAAAAGTCCTTAATGACCCAAATATACATTTTCTGTCCTTTTCTTAATTCCCGTCCACTTTGATTTTGGTAGAGCATTTGACACTGATAACCCTCCTACCTTCACGGAACTTCTGCCTTCTAACGCTGCCCGCTCCACCTTACCCCTCTTTCTTCTCTCCGACTAACGTTTCTGTCTCTGTTGGGCCCTTCCCCAGTCTCCAAAGAGGAAGAGTTCTCTCAAACTCATAAACCCCCTCTCGTTATTCTAATTTTGCGTTATCACATATACTCACTCTGCTTTCACCTCAGTGTGACCTCAGCATCCAATCCTAAGTCTTCAACCTCAGCGCCCAAATGCCCGCCATGGGATGTCCCAACCTTCACACCAGCGCCTCCATCATTCCCCTCTCTCAGTAAATATCGCCACTTCCTAGGCTGTAGAGCTTGGAACTCCAGTGTCGTTTTGACTCCACCTTTTTCTTTAGCCCCGCTCTCAAGAAATATCATGTTCATCTCCTCCAAACTCTTTTATTTTACTCTTCCTTGTTGATCTTCTATCATCCTAATAGGTTCATTCATGTAAAAGGTACTTACTATACCCCTAACTGTTCCCTAGGCACTGTGATAGATGCTAAGGACACAAAGCTTAAAAGACGTGTCCTCTTTCTTAAAAGAGTGTTCTGTATAATGGAGGGCCACTGCAGTTATTGATACAATGGAGTTATTGGTGCAGTAAGCCCTTAAACTCTGTCGGGGCATGTCAGGGATCACCAGAGGTGCTGAATGAAGAGGAGCTTGAAGAGTGAGTCGGACACTTGTGGTAGGGAAGAGATTTCAAATAGAACAGCCTGGACCAGAGCAAAGGGGCCGTAGGGGAACGTGGCCTATTTAATGGGTCACAGCTAGTTTCCTGTCCTGGTACATAAAGTGTTAGAGATTAAGAGTTAGGAGATAAAACTCAGTAGACACTCAGAAGCCATTTCATGGAGGGCCTTGCATACCTTGCGAAGGAGCTTTGATTTGATCTTCTAGATGATGGTAGGGGAGTGGGACAGATATTAGAGAACTTGAGCAGCATGATTAGATTTGAGTGTAAAAACTGTGGCAGTGACGGGGTCAGGGGAGAGTTGGATCTCTGTTTCGCTTATCAGCGTATCTCCAGGACAGTGCCTGGCCCTTGGAAGGTGTGCAGTTAGCTGTTGAGTACCTTGAAGGGACGAGGGCCAGTATGGTGAGATGCAGATGGTAAGGAGGCAAGCATCAAAAATCATGGGAAGAAGTCAGGCAGGCTGAGTCTAATCTGTGGTGCTGAGGATGCCACATGGGCACAGCTAAAGCATGTGTAGGAAGTGCAGTGCATGAGACTTGGACGTGTGATTAGAGGAAGTGGGAAATGCGGATGCCATCTAGGACGACTCCTGGTTTTTGGTTTGACTTTGTGAGTGGTGTTCCCTGCACTGCGAGGAAAGATACCAGGCTAGGGTTAAACGAGATTATGACCGGTTAGGGTGAGTTTTCAAAATCAATGTGAAATTGAGGAGACAGCTTCAGGGAGGTGATCAGAAGTACAGGCTGAAGCTAAGCAGAGGCTCTGGGCATTAACTCTGTAGGAAGACACATACAAGGTCTGTCCAGAAAGTATCCAGCCATGCACTATGAAAAACAGACATTTATTAAAGAAAACACAAGAAACATTGTACATAAGACAATGACGCCTCAGTCCCCTTCAAAGTAGGCACCTTGGGACCTCACACAGTTCTCCCAACCACCATCAGCTGCCCCGTCAGATTTTTCTGAATCTCATTGACAGTCTAAAATCTCTTCCCTTTCAAAGGTGATTTTGATTTTGGAAAAAGCCAGAAGTCACAGGGTGCCAAATCTGGGCTGAGGCAGGGAGAGGCTGAGTCACCTGGGTGATTTGATGTTTCACCAAAAAACTGCATGAGACACACCGTATGAGCAGGCAGGTTGTCACGATGAAGCTGTCCCTTTGAATCATCCGAATAGTTTCCGTGGAGGAATGTTCAAGCTTGACACAAAATCTGATGCAGATTCATTGCTCTACTCACTCGGCCATTTTTAATTCGACAGCCACACGTACACATGGTCACTCAACAGCATCCACCACCCCCACTGACTAATGCAGTGAAGTCGTCATTGTTCACACATGCACGTCCCAGTCCACTCTCCTTGGCTGCCAGGTGTCATCGATGTCATGCAAACCTTTATTGTTATATTAACACTGGTTGGACTTTTTCTGGACAGACCTTATGTATATATTATCATACTTATATGATAATGTTTATTATAGAAAATTTGAAAACTACAGGAAAATTTGAAGAAGTCACCCATAATTCTACCACATAAAAAAGAAACAGTTTTTGATGGAGAGTGACTTTCAAATATTTATATTTAAGATGAAATAGCTTTTGGCCCTTATTACTGGCCTGCAGTTATAGCGCTCTTTAAACTGGCCTTCCCACATCAGATCTCTTTTTCTAATGCATCCTTTATACCAGCAGTCCGCAAACTTTTTCTGTAAAGAACCAAATAGTGCATATTGCAGACTTTGCAGGTCATGTGTGGTATCCATCCCATATTCTTTGTTTTTATATTTTGTAATCCCTTTAACATGTAAAAAACATTCTTAGCTTGTAGGCTGCACAGAAGCAGGCCATGGGCCCCATCTGGCCCATTGACCGGAGTTTGTGAACACCTGCCTTATACCACTGCCAGATTGACCCTCCCAAAACACATCTCTGGTCATAACACTTCCCTGCCTGCTTTTCTTTTTTTAATTGTTATTCAGTTACAGTTGTTCCACTTTTTCCCCTATTGTTCTCCCCTGCCCTGCACCCCCCCACAGTCAGTTCCCACCCTGTTGCCCATGCCATGGGTCCTTTATACATGTTCTTTGACTTGATCCTTCCCCTTCTTCCCCCCATTACCCCCCTTACCCCACCCCTGTGGTCACTGTCAATTTGTCCTTTATTTCCATGTCTCTGGTTCTGTTTTGCTTGTTGGTTTTGTTGATTAGGTTCCACTTATAGATGAGGTCATATTTGTCTCTCATCACCTGGCTTATTTCACTTAGCATAATGCTCTCTAGTTCCATTCATGCTGTCACAAAGGGTAGGAGATCCTTCTTTCTCTCTGCTGCTTAGAATTCCATTGTGTAAACATACCATGGTTTTTTGATCCATTCATTGACTGATGGGCACTTAGGTTGCTTCCAGCACTTGGCTATTGTAAATTGTGCTGCTATGAACATTGGGGTGCATAGGTTCTTTTGGATTGGTGTTTCAGGGGTCTTAGGGTATAATCCCAGCAGTGGAATTGCTGGGTCAAAAGGCAATTCCATTTTTAGTTTTCTGAGGAAATTCCATACTGTTTTCCACAGTGGCTGCACCAGTCTACAATCCCACCAACAGTGCACTAGGGTTCCCTTTTCTCCACAACCTCTCCAACACTTGTCTGTTGATTTGTTTATGATGGGCATTCTGACTGGTATGAAGTGGTATCTCATTGTGGTTGTAATTTGCATCTCTGATGGCTAGTGATGCTGAGTATCCTTTCCTATGTCTCTGGGCCCTCTGTATATCCTCTTTGGAGAAGTGAGAACTGTCTGTCAGGTCCTTTGCCCATTTTTTTATTGGATTGTTTGTCTTCCTGGTGTGGAATTGTGTGAGTTCTTTATATATTTTGGAGATTAAACCCTTGTCTGAGGTATCATTGGCAAATATGTTTTCCCATACGGTTGGTTCCCTTTTCATTTTGCTGATGTTTTCTTTAGCAGTGCATAAGCTTTTTAATTTGATGTAGTCCCATGTGTTTTTTCTTTCATTTATGTCCCTTGCTCTACGGCAATGGTGTCAAACTCATTTTCACCAGGGGGCCATATCAGCCTTGCAGTTGCCTTCAAAGGGCCGAAATAATTTTAGGACTTTACAAATGTAACTACTCCTTAACAGTTAAGGAGTTGAAATGACGTTTGGCTCTTTGAGGGCAACCCCAAGGCTGATGTGGCCCCCAGTGAAAATGAGTTTGACACCCCTGCCATAGGAGATGCATGGGTGAAAATATTGCTGCGTTTTTTGTCATTTGTTTGGCCTACCAAAGAAAACTCTGACATTTTAGTCTGGCATCTGAAACCCCCCAGACTGGTCCTAACATACCACCGAGTGCATCTTGGCAGTGCGCTCTCACAGGCCTTTGTGCTCTTTGCGTTGTTGCGCTTCGCACTGTGTTCTCTCCACCTGTTAGAATTCTGCCATTTCTCAGGACCAGCATCACCGCTGTCGTTCAAGCACAGCCTTCTCTTCCCCAGAAGTGGTTTTCCTCTCCTGCGGAAGGGGCCGCTCTGCAAGTGCCCTCCTCAGCTTGTGTTTATTGCTCTCCAGTGGATACTTGTAACTTCCTTTTTAGTTTATAAGGCAGAGGGTGCTGTCCACAGTGAGAGACATTAATCTGTTTTCTCCAGTTTTTAAATGCACATATTTTAAATATATATATATATATATATATATTGATTCCAGAGAGAGAGAGGAAAGGAAAGAGAAACATCAACCGGTTGTCTCACACATGCCCCAGGCAGGGGCTGAACCTGCGGCCTCACTACTTGTCTTGCCCGGGAATCCAACTGGTGACCTTTTAGTCTAAGGGATGACGTTCCAAACAACTGAGCCACTGGCCGGGCAAAAGAGACATTGTCTTTATTACACAGGATCCTTGGCACAGTGCCCAACCCATCAGAGGTGCTCCTTAAATATTTTTTGAGTGGCTCATGATGGGAAAAATGAGCACAAGACAGGATAAGAAGAAAATATAAGAAAAATCTTGTTAATAATAAGTTTTTAAAAATATCATCCTGGGGCCTAAAATCCAAGGACATTGTACGCAAGGCTCTGTTGGGTTTACGGTCTGTGGGCCGCCTTTGGTGGAGAATATAACAGGAGTATTCCCATAGTGGTTTAACTGGTGTGTGGTAGATGATATTCAGTGTACATGCTGCTCTCTGCTTTGCTTAAAGATATTTTTTTTTATACTAGTCTAAAGAAAAATTGATTAACAGCTTAAAGGAAGGATCTGGTTTTGAAGGCCTAGACAGCAATACTGCTAATGGCGTGGAGCTGGAAGAACTTCGTCACGAGAAGGAGCTGCAGAGGGAAGAAATACAGAAACTGATGGGTCAGATACATCAGCTGAGATCTGAGTTACAGGTAAGATTCATTACCGTCCGCTCCAGAGACTACTGCTTACCCCCAGCTGTTAGCGGTTTAAGAGGCGCTGGATTCTGGATTTTGGGAAAAGGGTGTTAGTGAAATAATGTGTGGAGCTTCTGCTGGAGTAACCGTCAGCACACAGAAATGAATCTGGAACAATAGGTTTCTTGTCCGTTGAGCAACTGCCAAGTAACAGGAATAATTAACATAAGTCACCACATTCATGCATTCAGTAAATGCTTACCAAGTGCCAGGCATCCTCCAGGCCTGGAGTTATGCCGGGGAACCAGACAGAATCTTCCTGCTTCTGGACCTCACATTCTAATGGTTAAATGCAAATTAAATTTGGGCTTGTCTGTGTAACTGGGATGTATTCTGATATTGGAATGGGCTCGGGGATGGTATGTCCTTATCTGAGGACATTTTTTTTATTGCTTTCAGAGAGAGAGAGGAAGGGAGAGAGAGAAGCATCGATGGGTTGCCTCCTGTATGCTCCTGGCCTGGGGATTGTGTGTGCCCAGACCAGGGATCAAACCCCGACCTTTTGGTTATAGGAAGACCCTCCAACTAACTGAGCCATATAGAGCAGGGCAGAGATGATCTTTTTTTAAAGATTTTATTTATTTATTTTTAGAGAGGTGAAGGGACAGAGAAAAAGAGGGAGAGAGAAAAAGAGGGAGAGAAGCATCGACATGCGAAAGATACACCCATCAGTTTCCTCTCACATGCCCCAATCTGGGGACCCGGCCCACAACCCAGGCACGTGCCCTGATTGGGAATTGAACCAGCGACCCTTTGGTTCACAGGCTGGCACTCAGTCCACTGAGCCACACCAGCCAGGACAAGATGGTCTTTTAATTATAGTCTTACGGTTGATCTTACAGTTTTTTTGTGATTACTGTGTTTAACCTAAGAGTAGATTGAACCATTAATTTAGATTAAACATAGGGTCTTTGACAGAAGATAAGGTAAAATGCAGGGTAACAAGCCTTCTTTAAAAATTTCGTGGAGAACATTCATTTCATGCACGAACTCAGACTTTTTGATTTGTAAGGTGTCATAAACTACAAAGCAGCATGTAGAAGTCGTGAGAACAGGCTGTTCTGTTAACAGACGCTCCAGTGTCAGATCTGGGTGTAGACGCCATCCTTGGCTGGCACTTCCTGGGTGTGTTGCCTTGCACAAGGCAGGTTGTCTCACTGAGCCTGAGTTTTCTCACTTGTAAGATGGAGACATGCAGAGGTTCTTTTGAGGGTAAGAATGTGGGTAAATAGGCCCTCAGTAAATAATAACTGCTTTATTCCTGGATTTTTTCTTACTAGTCAAGTAGAAGAGCCAGTAAAGACTGTTGTCCTTGTAGTCTTTAAAGTAGGGTTTTTTCCTGTAAATAATTTTGAATTCCAAAGAGTTTAGTCCCGTGAACTTAGAAATTGATTAGATGCTAATCTTACTCATATCCTGTCTTATTCATACATGTCTTTAGGATGAAATTATGAAAAATGGTTTGTTTATTTAATATTTCATCCCTACCCCAGCCTCACTGGTGACATTGACCTATTTTTCTACCCTTAAGTTTATAAAGTATATAATAAAGATTACAGTATTAGGTCTAGCAAAATGTGAGAATTGCTAGTGATTGTAATAGCTGTCACTTACTGAGCATTTATGTGCCAGGTACCGCACCAAGCTCCCAATATATACCCTTTCATTTGCTCCTTCCATGACTCCGTAAGGGAGGAGATGTGGTCTCAGCTTATAGTTTGAAGAAATGTAAGGATGGAGAGGGAAAGTAACTTCCATGAGTAGTAAAGTGGCAGAGTCAGGATGTGATCCCTAGTCTGTCTGATTCCAGAACATGGGTTCTGAACCACTGCATGCGCTTCCTGCCTCTCGAGAATTTGTCTCAAGTCGGTGACGAAGAGCAGTCACTACCTTCTGCTAACCCTGAAGACTCAGTGGCAGGGGAATAATTGTACTTACTGCTGTTTTCCTCCAACTCCCCAAAGTTGTGTGGTTATCTGGGGGTATTGTTCATCTGTCAGTTCTTTCAAACAGTATGTGAGTGGAGCTGAGTGTGAAACAGAATGTACCAAAAGATAAAAAGCAAAATAAGATGCTGATTTCAGTCTCATACAGCACCATCTGAGTGGCCTTATGCTCAACTTGAAACCTAGAAAATACAGAGACCTAGCCCTGGCAGGTGTGGCCCAGTGGACTGAGCGTGGGCCTGCGAACCGAAAGGTCGCGGTTTCAGTTCCCAGTCAGGGCACATGCCTGGGTTGCAGGCCAGGTCCCCAGTGGGGGGATGTGCGAGAGGCAACCACACACTGATGTTTCTCTCCCTCTTTTTCCCTCCCCTCTCTGAAAATAAATAAATAATCTTTTTCTTTGTTAAAAAAAGAAAATACAGAAACCGAGAAGCTGTGTGTTTTACTGCCATAGCTTTCACGGGAAGTCAGGGGGTGGTGTTTAAGTTTGAGGAACTGAGAGTAGTGAGACCTGTTGAAGACGTTTGAGGAAGACACGTGGGCCCAGATGTAAAAATATAATAGCAGTAAAGCTGAAAAAGTAAAATCGCAGGCTAATCTCGGGTGATGTGAGAGAAAAGTTATGTTTTACTGTCTGTCGGTTACTCATGCACACACACACAAAAGCTGATGATGACCTGCAGTCGCAGGGGACTCGTGAAGTTCTTCTGATGTCACATTTCAGTTCTTTCTGAAGCCGTTAGCTCCTGGATGCAGACATTGATCTCCCGGTGGGTTCCTGTCGACTTGTGCTTCCTAAACCGAGCGGTCTGTGTGCCACGGCAGCCGTGGGGTCCTGCCATCGCTCTCACCTTCGCTGTGTTGTGCGATGAGGTGTCAGTTCACATTCTCCTCTCAGGCCGAGGCCGCGTCCCGTTCACCTCTGCCCCCCAGGGCCTGCTGCCCCCGGTTCACGGTCATGATGATGGCTCAGTGCGGGTGGAACTGAACAGTAATGGTGGCTTTCACATGTGAGGTTCGTCTTTCAGGATATGGAGGCTCAGCAGCTTGGTGAAGCAGAGTCAGCAAGAGAGCAGTTGCAAGATCTGCAGGACCAAATAGCTGGACATAAGGCGTCTAAACAAGAACTAGAGGCAGAATTGGACCGACAGAAGCAGGTGAGGATCTTCGATTGAGGATTACCGGAGCAGACTCTGTCCACTCGCTGTCATTCCCGGGAAAGCAGCTTCCTGACCTGCTCCTGGGACGGGCCCAGAGGAGTGACATAGAAGGATCACAAGTCCCTCCTGCCTTGTTGCGGCTCCATGCCCCCCACCCCCCTTTGCTTCAACAGCTGAAAGACAGAGGCACAAAATAGTTACAGGGTTGGCCTAATTTCACACAACTAATCACAGAATAGAAGGGAACCCAAGATGCCTGTCTTAGAGTTTTTTCCTACCAGTCTGTCTGTATTTTATTGTATCTCCTTGTCAGGGTATATGTGTACAGAAAAATTAAAACCATCAGTTGATTTTCGTGTTTTATTGCATTTGTGCTTTCTGGGAACAACAGTAAATGCGAGTTAATAGAAATAAAAACACAACATCAGCGCCCTATTGGACTTCTTTTTGTGTTTGAGAAAAAAGTGCTTGTACAGGTCGTGTTTGCAAATTGTGGCTAAGATTCTACCTCATTGTTCAGTTAGCCGCCATCTGCTCCCCAAGCCGAATTTCTTTACTTCAATATGCTTACGTCATAGTGTCAGTGTTGGCACAGTCACACGTGTTTAAGCCACACTTGCAGAATAAGATTCTGTATCTAATATTAATAGCACCTATAATTTACCGAAGAACACATTGTCATATAGGCACTCAGTTTATGTTATCTTAGTTCATTCGCACAGTAAAATCACTATTCTGTTTATTTTGCTGAGGAGAAAACTATTTCAGTTTTGCGTATTTTTGTCCGTTAAGGATTTTGTTTCATTAGGATTTATTATCTCTGAAACTGTTTTGATTCTCAGAGAAATATTCGTTAGCACTTACATCTGTTCCTGCATGTTAAGAGAAAAACTCACTGAGTAGCAGCCTGCAGGGTACATCATAGGCTCTCTTAATTTAATTGTAAGGTTAGCTGTCCTTTCAGAAATTGCATTTTAATTTATTCAAGGAGTTATTATATATTAAAAGGCAAAAAATTGATGTTCTTGATGGTTAGAGAGATAATTTTCATTTTATTATTGCAAATGGTTTTAATCACATTCACTTCCAGTGCCCTTTTTAAAACTGAGAGTTAAGTGTAGCTGTAGGCTGTTCACTTAGAAATCAGATGTTCTAGACGGAAAGTACTTAATCTTGGGATTAAACAGCCTGTATGCTCTTTCTCAATTTAGGTAATTTCAACCTTAAATTTTTTCCTAGCCTAGAGCTTCAGAAATCAGGCACACCATCTGTAAATTGTTATTCTCCTGCCCTAATTACCTTCCTCATTTTCTCTTTTTCAGTTGTCTCGATTTTTACAGTCTGTGAAATATGCAGGTTGTACTCATGTCTAAAGTAGTCTCTAACAGTTTAATTCCATGTCCCATTTATGTCTTCATACAGCTACCTTTACTTGTCAGCACAGTTAAGCATAATGCTTTTTTTAATTGATATTTAGTTGACATACAACATCCTAATCGTTTTAGGTGTACGTCAGAGTGATTTGATGTTTATATATATTACAAAATTATATACATTACATTACCACGATCCTCATGGTAAGTCCAGTTACTGTCTGTCACCATACAAGGTATTAACAACATTATTGACTGTATTCCCTATGCTCCATCATGCTTTTGATGGTACTTAGCTAGTTATTCTTTCTTTCCTGGGATGTGCTTTGTTCCTAAGCTTTGACTTGACTCTGAATGATCACATCCATTGTACAGACTAGCAGTGTATTAGTGCAGTGGTTAGTGAGTCTGGAGGTGTTCTCTTGCCTCTCTCTCACTTGCTTTTATTGCTGACCGTGCAGAAGAGGTACAAGATATTGCCTGATACAAATAAGCACATGAAAAGCTGCTCAACATCATTAATCACTAGGGAAATGCAAATTGAAACCAGTGAGATAGCACTACATGCCCGACTAGATTAGCTACATTTGAAGAGACTGACAGCACCGTGTGCTGGGAAGGATGTTGAAGAAGTGGAACTCTGTCCTATTGCTGTAGGTATTTTGAAAACAATTCAGAAAACAATTTGCAAGTTTTCTTCCTTCAAGTCAGACATATACTTACCATATGGTCCAGCAGCGGCTCTAGAAAAGTGAGAGCACACAGCCATGTAGAGACTTGTGCTTAGACTTTCGTGTACACGAGGGCACGTCATGCTGAGTTTAACTTCCCTCAGCCCCTCCGAATCTGCTCCTCTGTTCCTTCAGCACATACTCAGCACGTGTTGATCGCATGTCTGCTGGATGTCAGGCTTGTTTTAGGTACTGGGGATGAACAAGGGAACGCTGTTTTAACTTCTGTTTTGTGCCTCGCTTTGTAGGAGTTCCATTACATAGAAGAAGATCTGTATCGAACAAAGAACACGCTGCAAAGCAGAATTAAAGATCGAGAAGAAGAAATTCAAAAACTTAGGAATCAGGTATGCATAAGCTTTTACAACGTGGGTAGAGATACTGTAGTAAAGCTATCTTTTTCCCTAAAGAATACAGTAAGACCTTTTTCCCTGGTTTCACCTGAGTTTTCTTGTTGCAGTAGTAAGCTGCTATTTTCAGCCTGATACAGAATTTTCATCTAATACCATTGGAGCCTGCATTTGCTGTTTCTGTGGCTCACTTCTTAGGGCTGCTTGTGGCCAGAGTCGCTTGAGGAGGCCAACACTTTGTGCTTCTGGCTTCATTGGGGGTTGGGCTGATGGCCAGTTTCATAAACGTGGTTTCTCTTTCCTAAGAAAAGTCCAGTGAAAAATCTCCCTATTAACAGTTGATAGGTCTTTCATACAGTCAGCAAGGCCTCTTTTTAACTCTGGAAATGTCAAACATACAGAAAACCACAGGGCCTACCACCCACATTTACCAGTCCTTATCATTAACTTGACAGCATCATGCATTCACTTACGCTCTGGTTGTAGATTGCCCCTTCTTCCCTTCTCGTCAGATGCTTGGCCTAATAAATAATGCACTCATTGACCATTTAAATAATATACCGAAAGATTGATTAGTTCTTCATTTTTTTAGTAAGCTAATGACTTAGTTTGAACATGAAAACTCTAATTTTGTTTTTTTTAAGTTCTCAGACTTCATAATAGTCCATAACTTAAAATGTTTTAATATATTTTAATTTTTAGAGTGAGGAACTGACTTGAATGTTCCCTTCTCCTTCTTTGCCCCTATTTGTGAAATGGTTACAAATGGTCAGATGACTTGCTAGCAGAAAGTCAAAGAAAAATGAACATAAACTACCAGTTAGTTTAATCCCTAAATATTCCAGTATTGATTAAATATTTATTGTGTACCTACTCTGTGTAAGAAATTATGCTATTTTTGTTAACCGGGGCCTTGACCAGGTAGCTCAGCTGGTTAGAGCATGGTCCTGATACACTAAGTTTGCAGGTTTGATCCCTGGTCTGGGCACATACAAGAAGCAACCAATGAATGCATTAATTAAGTGGAACAACAAATCAATGTTTCTTTCTCTCTCTCTCCCCCACTTCCCCTCTCTCTCTAAAATCAAGTAATCAATAAATTTTAAAAATTAAAAAACAAAATTTTTTTTAAATAGAAGGGAAGGGAGGGAGAAAGAAAGGGAGAGAAACATTGATGTGTGAGAGAAACAGAGAAACGATCAGTTGCCTCTTGCACACCCCCAACTGGGGACTGGGCCTGCAACCCAGGCGTGTGCCTTGACGGGGAATCGAACCAGCGACCTTTGAGTTCGCAGGATGACACTTAGCCAACTGAGCCACACTGGTAAGGGTCAGAAGAAAAATATCTTGATTAAAAAAATTATGCTGCCAGTTTGACCCTTTTTTCATTCTTTAAAAACTATTGTATGGGACTAGATAAAAACAGCCCTGGCTGGTGTGGCTCAGTGGATTGAGTGCTGGCTTGCGAACTGAGAGGTCACCAGTTCAATTCCCAGTCAGGGCACATGCCTGGGTTACAGGCCAGGTCCCCAGTAGGAGGCGTGTGAGAGGCAACCACACATTGATGTTTCTCTCCCTCTCTTCCTCCCTTTCCCCTCTGTCTAAAAATAAATCAGTAAAATCTTTTTTAAAACAATAGGAATCTTTTGCAATTTGAGGGAAGACAGATTTTTTTAAGATGACACAAAAACGTCAGTCATAGAAGAAAAAAATGTCAAAATTGGACTTCATGATAATTAAAATTTCTGCTCATCAAAAGGCTCCATTACAGAAATGAAAAGAGGTTAGCCACAGACTGGGGGCCGATATTTATAAACATATATCTGAGAAAGGGTTCGTAACCAGGGAACAATTCCTACTACCATAAAAAGATGCACAACTAATTTTTTTTAATTCATTGATTTGAGAGAGAGAGAAAAATTTGTAGTTCTACTTACTAATGCATTCATTGGTTGATTTTTGTATGTGCCCTGACTGGGGTCAAACTCACAAACTTGGCCTGTTGATACGATGCTCTAACCAACTGAGCAGCCCAGCCAGGGCCTCACAACTAATTTTGTTTTTAATTGGTAAAATACTTGGATAGACACTTGACAGAAGAATATCAAGTGGCCAAAATAAGCACCTGAATGAACAGGCGCTTAGACCATCAGTCATCAGGGAAATGCAGTAAACCCTCAGTGAGAAATACCACCGCACGTCCTCTGTGATGGCTAAAGTCAAGGTCGGCAACACGAATTGTGGTGCAGTAGGAACCCTCCTCTTTGGAACACTGTTGCTGATAGGCGAACACTTGTCTGACTTCCGATTCCAGATACTCAGTCAGTATAAATGAAGCCTTCTGTCCACAAAAAGGCTTGCACAAAGGATGATTCTAATAGCTTTGTTCTCAAATAGGCAAACTGGAGACAACTGAAATGCCTATCAACAAGTAGTTAGGTAAACAGATTGCAAACTACTCAGCAGTAAAAGGAAACAAACTCATGATACAATTTGGATAAGTTTTTTTTTAAAGCCACACAAAGTGTTCATGCTGTCGGTTTGCATTTATAAGAAATTCAAGAATAAGTAAAACGAAATTCTGGCAATAGAAATTAGAGCACAGTTGTCTGGGAGTGACGGAGATACTCTGTATTTTGATCTGGGTGTTGGTTACATACTTACACATTTGTCAGAACTCATCGTGTGCTTAAGGTCTGGGTACTTCTTCACTTGTATGTAAATTGTACCTCACCCAAAAAATACTGGGGTATTTGCCCCAGCTGGTGTGGCTCACTTGGTTGGAGCATCGTCCTGTAACTGGAAGGTTGCTGGTTCGATTCCTGGTCAGGGCACATTCCTGGGCTGTGGGTGTGATCGCCAGACCAGGCGCATAGGGGAGGCAGCTAATCGATGCTTCTGTCTCGCATCGATCCTTCCCTCTCTCCCTTCCTCTCTCTCTAAAGCATTGAAAAAATGTCCTTGGGTGAGGATAAAAAAATACTGAAGTATTGGGTTAGTTGGTTAGTGGGTAACAGTATAATCTTAAAATTGAGCCTTCCTATGTAATAGTAAGCAAACCTTAGTTTATACTCAGGATAATTCCACTCGGTAGTTATTTGTTGCGGCGCCACCCCTCCACTTAATTTGTGGGCATGCTGGACGGAATTCAGAGGGAAGGAAGCTAAGTCCACTCCCCACTATACGGCAGATATTGTGTTAATATTTTCTATATATTCATTTACTCATCACCTCCTTTGAGCAGGGAAACTGAGGCTCTGATTTGTAGTTTTCCCCAGGTTGTGGCTAGGAGATGGCAGAGCTGGGGTTTTAAACACAGATTGATCTAAGAGCCTCCTTTCAAAACTGTGTCCGTTCAGAGAGTGATGCTTGCCCTTACAGTTTCATTGAGGAGGCAAAACTGAGTCCTTTAAACAGTGTTATCAAAGTGACTGGTAAATACCAAGACGAGTAGTGGGGTTCTAAGAGAAGGCCAGAGTCGGCTTGGGCTAGAGTAGTTGGGCAGGGCTTCAAGGAAGGGGCTTCAAAGGCAGGTAGAGCCTGGGTAAGAGAAAGGGACTGAATTTTCCAAGCAGTGAAGAAGGTACGGGCAGCAGAGTGGAGGCTGAATGGGGGAAATGGTGGCAGACTGGGACACATAGAAGATGGATGAAGGAAGTCCCTTAGAGCCGACTGTCAGCCAGACCCTGCTAGGAGAGTTCTCATTTACTGCTGCATCCCTAAATACCATGTGCCACAGGCACTGTTGCACACGAGGAAACTGACTCAGGGAGGTGCAGCCATTTGTCCAAAGTCAGAGAGGAGATTGCAGAGCAGGGATGAGAGCCTCAGGGAGGGAGGGAGTGGCGTGGTCTCTGCCCACTGCTGAGTTACCCAGGTGGGAAAGTCTGGACTGAGGCCCGGGGGTCAGTGCTCTCGGGTGTTTTGGAGCACAGTGTTGCAGCAAGAAGCAAGGTTTGTATCACGTCTCAGCACTCACATCACACACTCTTACCTGTACAGAACCAAAACAGAAGTCTCACAAGGTAACACCCTGGGCGCTCTGATACGTCCCATTCTATTCTGTTTTTTGTTTTTTAGTAGATTGTATTTATTTTTAGAGAGAGGGTAAGGGAGGGAGAGAAACATCAATGTGTGGTTGCCTCTCACACACTCCCTACTGGGCACATGGCCCACAACCCAGGCACATACCCTGACTGGGAATCAATCCTGCGACTCTTTGGTCCACAGGCCGGCACTCAATCCACTGAGCCACACCAGCCAGGGACCATTCTATTCTATTTTATTTTATTTTTTTAAAAGGTTTTATTTATTTGTTTATTTATTTTTAGAGAGAGGGGAACAGAAGGAGAAAGAGAGGAAGAGAAACATCAATATATGGTTGCCTCTCACATGCCCCCTACAGGGGACTTGGCCTGCAACCCAGGCATGTGTCCTGACTGGAAATCGAACTGGTGACCCTTTGGTCCGCAGGCCTGCGCTCAATCCACTGAGCCACACCAGCCAGGGCTCTATTCTGTTTTAAAATGCAGGTTGTGAATCACCCAATTGATGTTGTGACTCACTAGTTTAGTTTGAAAATCACTTCTATAGACAATGAAAGAATCATTCCAGCGTCTTGAGAAGTCAATGAATATCGTGTACCTGTGGGGATGCAGTAGTGTGGTTTCTGTGTGACTTTGGCTTTGTAGTAACTTTATGAACACGTTGCCTTTCAGCTCACCAATAAAACCTTAAGCAATAGCAGTCAGTCTGAGTTAGAGAGCCGACTCCACCAGCTGACAGAGGCTCTCATCCAGAAGCAGACCATGCTGGAGAGCCTCAGCACGGAGAAGAACTCTCTGGTCTTCCAGCTGGAGCGCCTCGAGCAGCAGATGAAATCCGCCGCTGGAAGTGGTGGTAACGGGCCTTCCATTAATATGTCTGGAGTTGACACCGGTGAAGGTAAAAAGAGAGAACCTCAAAAGGACGTTTTGTTGCCTTCTTTTTTTAATTATATTTTATTGATTATGCTATTAGTTATCCTGATTTTTCCCCCTTTGCCCCCCTCCACCCAGCACCTCCTGCTCCCTCAGGCAATCCGCCCACCATTGTTCGTGTCCATGGGTCATGCTCATAAGTTCTTTGGCCGCGCCATTTCCTATACCGTACTGTACACCCCATGGCTGTTCTGTAGATGCCTATTTGTGCTTCTTAACCCCTCACCTCTTCACCCGTTCCACCGTACCCCCTCCCATCTGGCAACCATCTGGTAACAAACTTCTTTTCTTTTGCTGCTTTTAAGATTCTCTTTATCTTTAGCCTTTGGCATTTTAATTATGATGTGTCTTGGAGTGGGCCTCTTTGTACCTATCTTGTTTGGAGACTCTGTGCTTCCTGGACTTGCATGTCTTATTTCCTTCACTGAATTAGGGAAGTTTTCTTTCAATATTTTGGCATGTGGGACACTCAGTGAGATGTTGCTGACGAGGCAGGTGATTCAGGAGAGGGGTCTTTCAGGGGTCTTACAGCAAAATGGGCTTGAAGAATCTTCCAGTCCATCATTATGAATATGAAGACTAATATATAGTCATATAAGTATATCCATGCTCTATAATTTCAATAAAGAAATCTGTATTCCCAAAATACATATTCAAAAAGCATGTAAAAAATTTTAGTATAAGCTTCAACAGATTTAATCTTAGAAGGTCCTTTTTGAGTTTTTTCCTGTATATGTTTATAGTATCTGTTTGGTTTTTAACTTTATATTTTCATATTTTATGCAATAATTTATGTATTGCTTCAGAGGAATCTGTTGTGGAAATCCCGTAATTTGTGTAATGAGTCCCATGTGGTTGGGAATTTAGATTGTTGGCAATTTCGTCAGTCATCTAAGCAGTTCTGAGGAAAGTGTTTTCTGTACGTGTCTTCTGTTTTCTGAGGACAGATGATTAGCGATGGAATTGCCGGGTCAGAAGGTACACACCTGAAGACTTCTGATTTTTGTTGCCCAAATCAGCAAATAGATATTAAGTGCCTCGTTAGTACGCAGTACTGTTTTACACATTAAAGGAACAGTGGTCAGCAGAAGAGACCAAGGTCTGTGCCCTGTGGCTCTGACCCCTGGTGTCACCAGGGAGGAACGCAGTGGAAGAAGCGCGCGAAGGGGCAGTGTGCTGTGTGCAGAGGAGGGAGGCTCTGGCTGCCCAGGGCGGAGACGGGGCTGCGGTTTTGGGTGGGCAGGGAAGACCTTGTTGGGAAGGCAGTGCTTCGTTGAGTCCCATGGGAGGTAAGATGGCAGACAGTGAGGAGGTCCACAGGAAGAGTGTTCTGGATAGAGAAAAGAGCAGATGCAAAGGCCGTGAGGCAGGAAGGTTGCTGGCAGGCTGTGGGAACGGCAGGGAGGCCGCAGCCGCTGGAGTGGACCGAGTGAGGGTCCAGTGTTGTAAGGTGAACTGAGGGCCTCGGAGGGGGCTGTTGAGGCCCGTGCATGGACTTTTCTCCTGAATAAAGGGGGAGCCAGTGGAAGGTCTTGCGACGGTGGCTGGTATGACCTGCGTTTTAACAAGGCACCTCTGGCTGCTGTGTCCAGAACAGACTGCAGAGAGCTAAGAGTGGCGTCAGGGGACAGGGAGGAGCCGTTGTATTGAACCGTGTGAGAGATGGTGGCGGCTCCGACCAGAGCAGGGACCGTGAGGGTTTACGTTAAAGGCGACTGACCCATTTGCAGGCAGGTGGAGTCTGACAGAGAGAAAGGAGCCGAGGTTTTTGGCCTGGGCAGAAGGAAGGGTGGGGCGGTCATGTTCTGAGATGGGCAAAGCCACGGGTGTGCGGGTTGGCAGCAGGGGCGGGAGATGGGTCCCAGGGCCCTGGCGTGCTGAGTTTGGGATGCATTAGAGCCCGCAGGGAAGTGGGGCCAGAGTCGGAAGTGGCCTGGGCCAGTGGAGTCACCGGCCTTGTAGAAAGGGTGTCATCAGCCACCCTCTTACTGGTGCAGGAGTTAAGTGTCCATTGGTACTGACTGTTGGCAATCCTTAGTATTTATAAACTTTAATTTTTGCTATTTTCATAGAAAAATAATTTCTCTAGTTTTTAATTTTTGGGATATGGAAGTTTAAACATTTTATAATCAAATTTATCTTTTACTCCTTTTTCTAAAAATATATTTTATTGATTATGTTATTACAGTTGTCCCATCTACCCCCCACCCCTGCCCTACACACCACTTCCCCCCATACACACACCCTCTTTAGTTCATGTCCATGGGTCATATATATGAGTTCTTTGGCTTCTCCATTTCCTACACTATTCGCAACCTCCCCCTGTCTATCTTCTACCCACCATTTATGCTTCTTATTCCCTGTACCTTTTCCCCCTCTCCTCCACTCACTCCCCTGCTGATAACCCTCCATGTGATCTCCATTTCTGTGATTCTGTTCCTG
>VMDR010012475.1:0-26522 GCA_007922815.1 Macrotus californicus | reverse complement strand
CCTTCTTAACCATAATTGCTATAAATTCTTAAGACTGAATCCCTCCCCTACCATATAAAAATTATAGGTTAACACAAGATATAAGTGTGGCCACGCTGGCAAAAAGATGAATCACCCCTAAAAACTGCTTTAATTAGGTGGCCAAGTAGTGTGTCATTTGGAGTGAGAACATCTGTTGCAATAGTCACAATTCAGGAGGGTGGACCACATCCAGCACTGACATTTAAGGGCAATTTATGAAAATTACTTTTGAATTAGATAAACGATATGTTTACTTTATTACGTCCATCAGCAGGAAAAATAATTATGCCTGGACTTGATTAACGGAAGTCGTTATGATTTTGGAAATTTGACTTTTAATTACTCAGAATAAGCCATTTTAAAGCATTTGTGTTTGGTAACATTTATTCCAGATGGTGGCTGGCTGTGGATCAGAAGATGAGTTGCCTTTTGTATCTTCAAACTTCCCTAGGTCTGTTTTCAGCTTTTCTCTAGGATCAAACTCCCCCCACCCCCGGCAAGATCTCATAAAAAAGAATTGGTGATGTGAATTTGCTCAGTGCAATTACTCCTTAGAATCCACAGTATGTATACTAAAAGTGGATGAAAGGAGAAAACACACGAGATCTCATCACTAATGATGCAGTGATAGACATGGTGACAGGTGGATGGACAGACTTTTTGGAGTGTTGGCTGTGAGCAGACACCCCTCAAATTCCATCAGGTCAATATCTTTGGTAATTGGGCAGCCATTTTCAAGACAGAAACGGACTGATCTTCTTCACTCTATCTTGACACGGCAGCCTGGTCATAAAACCTACAGCTGGAAAGTGGTCTTGGGGCCTGTCTAATCTCTCTCCTGCATTTTAGAAAAGACTCACTTTGATTTGCCCAAGGTCAATGGTAAATTAGGGGCAGAGTCATGGGAAAATCCCCAGTCTCTTGAGCCTCAGATCAATGTTGATATTTCCCAACTTCCTGTGCTGAGAATGTCTGCTTGTTACTAGAAACACGTTGAAGAGGTAACTCTCAGGTTCAACAAAAGACAGAGCAGATTTTGGTTAAATAATGTTACCCTTTCCGTGACCAGATAATGAATTGAGAAGCTAATGTTACTTTTCAGAATGCATCCATTCCAAGCAACAGCCATGTCCCTTCCCAGACTTCACTGACTGGCTGTATTGACAATGGCTTCAATCAGAAAGGCAGATAACCTCTCTGTGTCAACCTGAGTCTCCCGTTAGCCCAAGGCCTGGTCTCATGCACTTTCACGGTCCTCCCTCCAGAGGGCGCCTCCTCCCCTGCCTCCTCCTCCTCAACATCCAGACAAATCTTAAAACACCGGAAGAGAAAAGCCCCGTACAGGGTTAGTTTTATATTACTAAATCGGAGGGCTTTCTAAAGCAGGCCTCAAGTTTTACGAGGTGGGCACAGGGCATTAATGGGCTTATTAGGGCCTTGACTACCTTCATCACACCAGTTGTTAATATCTCATCCTCAGGGAGAAGACCTGTTCCCTTTGGGCTTCCCTAACCTGAGGATTCAGATCAACTTAAGTCTCACTCTGCGTGCAGAGAAAAGTTTCCTAACTTTTGGCGAGTTGGGCCTTTTACGTTTTCATTTCTAAGGTAAGTCCAATGTTTCTTATCAATGCCAGCGTTTCTGCAAATGCCAGAGGGCCCTCCAAGCTGCACCTCGAACTCAGCTCAGGTTTTCCTTTTCCTTTTGGCCCGGCCGGCTGACCTGTCTCCACCCCTGCCCCAAACAAGCTGAAGGCACTTACATTGGCATGTTGCTAGGCACGAAGTTACTGCAAGCAGCAACAAAGTCCGCGTATCCACAAAGCTGAGCATGTCTACCACTTAGACATGCAGACTCCTTGTGTCGCAGAACCCCTGGGTCACCGGCGGAGGTATCACCTGGCGGGCGCAGGCATGCAGTCGTGGCCAGTACCTCCAACTTAGCAGAAACCTCCTGCCGCCTTGGTGCTAAAATAATAAAGCCCGGATCTGCTCTATTTATACGGCCAAAGTTTCCCTGGCCCGAGGGTGCCTCCAAAAGCACTTCCACCAATGGGAAGGCTGGGGCTGGGGGCCCGGGCAGCCACAGCTGGGAGGAGACTGCGGGGGCGCAGAGGAGGGAGCAAAGGGGGGAGGGACGTGGCCACGGGGCTGGCTTCTTAAATTGGTTCCATTCTTTTTGAGGACGTGGACACTTTTGAGGCTTTCAAGGGGAAACTCTGACTCGCAGTCTGCATACCTCCGCCCTCCCCATCCCCCCGCCTTCCCCCGCCCTTTCCAAGTTTGGAAACACTTTTGGACACGTCGGAGTGCTCTGCAGACACAGACGTGGGCAGAGCGTGCAGATCTCCCGTCACTGGGGCAGCAGTAGAGGGGAAGAGAGGCGGTAGATCAAAGCAGGAGCTGTCCAGCCCAGCCTCACCTTGTGCCCTGCGGGGCACCGGCATGGTGGAGGGGGCCCAGCGGACGCGTAGCAGGCAGGGGAGGAAGAAGTCAGGACCCGCAACGTGGCGCAGCCAGGGGGCCGCCCTTCCCCACCCCCCTCCAGTCGGTCCTCTGCCCCTCCTCAGCCCCCGCCCAGGTTTTCTCCCGCTTTGGGGAGTGTGTACACCCACTTTTTCATCAGTAACACACACACTCTCCCTCTCTCCCTCTCTCTCTTCGGCTCCAGGAGAAGGTGAGAGGGGGGTTCTGTTAGTGGAGGATTGGGCTGGAGCCCGAGGACGCCTACTGTTGGGGGTGGGGTGGGGAGCAGGCTAGGGCGGCATGGCACCCAGCACTGGGGGGATATGCTTTGCGCACAGGCTCTGAACACACCAGACTAGTCCAAGCCGTCGGGAAGTCCTTACACCTCGCTTCCCTCTGCTGAAGCTAATTTTAAACCGAGGCTTTGGGGATTATCTGGCCCTGCGAAATGACTGCAGCAGATGGACAGGGACACCCCTCTTATGCAGTCTCCTTTCTGAGGTTGTGTTGGAGAATCCACGCCCTCCCATTCAGGTTCCATTCTCCCCCTCCTCTTTTTCTCAGACTCCTTGTCTGCATTTACTAGCTCCATCCTGAGTCTGGACTCATATAACCTTCTAGTAAGACCCTCCCGATCCCACTTGACTTCCCTGAACATTCACTGACCCCACTCTTACAGGCAATCAATGCCCAAGCACCTACCTTCGGCCCAGCTCCTTCCACAGCCTGGGGAAACTGCCTAGCTTATCTTCAGGGGCTTCTAATTCGAATTTGGGGTCTTGACCTTGAGACACTTACTGGGGTTGGAGGCCAGAACTTCTGAGAATTATGCAATACCGAGCGCAGTCAACTTCAGTGGGCCCCTTCTCCGACCCTCTTGGATGTCATTCCAGGCCCAGAGGACAAGCCGCGGGTGTGGGGTTGTGCCTCCATTGCCCAGCACCCCAGGGAGGCAACCGCGAATAACTTAGAGTGCCATCCTCTTCCAGAAGTCAACGTCACCACACAAAGGGCACCTTTAGGTCGATTCCATCTCCACCCAAGAGAAATTGAGTGGGCTATAGTTCCTTTCTAATCTTTTTTCCTTTCTTCCCCTTATCTCTGCCCTCTCTCTCTTTTGGGGGGCTGTCCTTTAAGAAAGAATTTCTACCTAATTCATTAGCAGCTGCTTATAAAGCAAAGGATTGAATATTCTTAACCTTTTTTTTCTTAAATGGTTAATGGAAATAAAAGAGAACAACCAACAACTGTATTAAATGCTTCTTTTATTCTAAGTAAGGGCATTGACTTGGGAGATAAGTCTGGAAGACTTTTAAAATAACTTGGCGTGAAGGAATTTGAAGGGTGGTAGGTCTGTTCTAGGAAGATGTTTACAAAGAAGAATAAATATCGTCAATCTGATCATTTGTAGAACAGTTTCTGGAAGTGCATACAAATGCTCAGCTAGTTTTTGAGAATTAGAGAACTATGAGTTTAAGCACACATGTATAAGCTTAAAGGAAAAACTGCTCTGCACAGTGAACTGATGACTTGAAAAGCATTCCTGGAAACATTGATGCAAATACCAAATGCCCTCCCTGCTGATGTGGCAGGGTTTGAAGGAGGCAGTCCTCAGCGACTGGTGGGAGGCGCTGGCTCTGGAGGGAACAATGAAAATGGAGAAAACTGAAGGGGAATTTTTCTTTTTAAAATGGGAGACAAATCCCAGTTCTAGCAGTTTTTACACATTATTTTTGACCCTTTCTTTCCCTTCCCCCTCACTCTATGGGAAAGATAGTAAATCAAGTGTTTGTGTTCCAGGGGGAATTCTTTAACGCTTACATTAAGATCTCATTAATATTTTGTGCCTCCAAACAACCAGAGGCTTTTTGTGTGGATGGGGCTGGGAAGAGAGCTGACCCAGAGCCTAAAGGGAGTGTCCTGGGTGTCTGTGACTGTGTGTGTCAATGTAGGGGAAACCTGGTGACAGAGTGGGAGGAGAAAGCAGTAGGGAGGGGGTGGTGGGGTCGAGATTGAGAGTAGGGGCATGACAGAAGGGAAGCAGAGACCAAAGACTTCTAGATTTTGCTGCTACATAGTGGACACCCGAGGTCCTATTTCTAAATCACTCTCTGTTGCAAAAGAGATGATTTCTTCAACTCCCTGTGACCTACAGAAGACAAACTGGGACGCACTTTAAAGTTTGGTAAAAGAATAGCAGGGCACCTGACTGCTAAGGGAATTCAGAACAGACTGAGAAGGCCATATTGCCTCATGCTTTGATTCCTTTCCTTGGTCAGAGTAAGCAGCTGACTGACGTCTCCTTTCAAACACTTACTAAGGATCCACTCTGCAAAAAGCATCATTGCTACACTCTCTCACTCTAGTTCCAGCCCTGGCTGGGTTGCCTGTCAAACAACTGCTAAGCAGGTGTGCACTGACAATGGAGGTGACAGCTGAAAAGTTCTGAGCGCTGACCTCACTGTGTGATGATGGCTTTCTGAAAACCATTGAAGTCTCTGCCCTACATCATATCACTTAGGTTATTCAGTTCCTGCTAATAATTTAAATAAGACCACATATTGTGAATGGCATGGTCATGGCCCTCAGGGGGCTTGGAGTCTACTGGAGGACAGAGAAGAGTGTGGGGACTACTGTGATGGGAAGTACAGAGTGCTTATGTGTTTATGGGAGGGTTCAAGGTGAACAATGAATATAGATTTAGGTGGGTGGAATCAAGAAGGGCTTCCTGGAGGATGCAACAGGCTCAAGCCTTACATGTGAACAGGATTTAGAAGAGATGGGGACAGACTGGGGCACAGAGGCGTGAGAAGATTTGGCAGTTCTGAGGAATGGAAGTCTTTCAGCATGTGGCATTATGGAAGGATGGGGGAGAATAGAGAAAGGAACTAGAGATGAGATTGGTGGGTTTAACAGAGACCAGATCAAACAGCTCCTTTTAAGCTGTATCCTGGAGTTTGTGTTTTCTTAACCATTTTATGGGGAGTGTCTGGGTGATTTTAAGCACAGGCGTTATATAATGAGTGAGTGCTTTTGAAAAGATGCCTTTGGCTTCAGTGCAGAGAAATGATCAGAAGGGGAACCCAGCAGAGACAGAAACCAGGTAAGAGACTGCAGCAGTAATTTGGAAAGCAAACCACGGTGACTTGGTCTGAACTAGAGCAGTGCTGGTGGAGTTGGAGAGAAGTGGGTGGGCTTTAGAAATATTTTTGAAGTAGAAGAAAAAGACTCTGCACTTTGGTTGTGGCAATTGATGGAGAAAGACTAGAGGAGCATCGCCAGATTTCTGCCCATAGCAGCTGGCAGCTGGAAGGTATTACTGTCCATCCAGTTGGGAAATGTTTGAGGAGGAGAAGTCTCGGGGTGAGGGAGGGGAGGAAGAACAGATCCAATCTGGGTATGTTCAGGTTTGGGTGCTTACAGACAATAGGTCTGCAAGCGGATAGGTCTCATAGATCAGTAGCTATTTAAGCTCAAACTTCTATTTGGCCTAGATTTATGGATAAGGGAGTCATCAGATTACTGAAGTCATTCGAGTGTAAGAAGTCCTCCAGGTTTTATGTGTGTATGGAAATAGTGGACAACAATAAAACCTAGGACAAAACCCTGAAAAGCTCTGTCATGTCAGCAATGAATAGCAGAAGAAAATTCGTAAAGGCGATTAAGAAGCAGCAGCTACATGGGGTGGAAGAAAACCAACGTGTCGCCATCACAGAGCGCAAGGAAAAGGTTGTTTCAGGGGGGAGAGCACAGTGTTTCATGTTTCTGAGAGGTCAAGTAAAGGCTAAAAAGATGACATAAATTATCAACTTGGAGGTCACTGGTGACCTTGACAAGGATGGTTTCAATGGAACGGCCTCCAGCTGAGAGATGGTAAAAGAGGGAGGCAATAAACACATCCGAGAGATGCATTGTTGGGCGATTTCATTGTGTGTGAACATCATGGAGAGCACGTGCACAAACCTCGATGGCAGAGGCTGCCACTGTAATTGCATGTGCTGCACTTTTCTAGGACAGGCAGCACAGCAGGTTGGCTTCCACCAGCATCCCCACAAACACATTAAGTGATGCATTGCACTACATGTCGTAACAGCGACATCACTAGGTGATAGGACACTTTTAGCTCCAGTATAACCTTTTTTCTTAAATTAAATTCATTCAGCTGACATTGCTTAATAATGTATGAATTTCAAGTGTATAACAATATAATTTAATATATGTATATTCTGTTGTGTGCTCACCACCCAAAATCTAGTTTCTATTATACTCCTGTGGGACCATGCAGTGCATAGCATCAGTCGTGGACCAAAACATTGTTATTCGGCACATGGCCATATAACAGAAGTCAAGAGAGAGCTGGCATATGGTTTAAGGTCAATGTTAGGATTGATGTGGAAGAGAATTTTGCATGTTAGAGTGCGACCATCCAAAGCAGATGTTTAATCTTACCTCATTTTAAAGACTTCCATTGCAATGTTCTCCTTCTTGAAGTTCCTTTCATTATACCCCTTCTCATTTGCTTTTAAGTATTAAAGCAAGGAACACTTAACTGCTTGCAACTTTTTTTTTTTGACTTGGTAATGAATGATCAATTTTTTGGGAGGTCCTTTAAAATGTGTAGACAGAGTCAATTTATCTCCTAGTTTATGAATCCCAGTTTAATCTGGGGAATTAATCTGGGATTTAGTGCCCCGTTTTTCAAGTTTAAAAATATGAAATAACCACTTGAGTATTCTTGTACTCTTATTGATTATATGGATATAGTTGCTTTGTGGTATCTTGTTATTGACTATTCCATTGTCAATAGTCCCTATTTCAGAGGGATCTATTAGGGCAAACAAATTCCAGCTTTAAATTAAGTCCACCTTTAAAAAGCTAGTTCCAAATCCATCCTTAAATTGTAGAGCACCAGAATCCTGATGTATTCCAAAAGTCCTCTCTGGCTTATTAGAAGTTTGGTAGGCTTGGTTTCCAGGCTCATATTTTTCAGTTCTTTTTAAGTGGCTGGAAGAAATAAGAAGACTTTACTTCAGTTGCAAAAAACTGTTCTGGGTGTTAGTAATTTATTGATTTACCCATTAAGTTGAATCAAGATACAGTATCTTTGGTTCCTACATTACATAGAAAAAGAATTATAAAGACTAAATTATATATGATATCATGTTTAGAATTGATATAATTTACACAGTTTGTATTTTGTCTTTAAAAAAAAAACTAACAAATTAAGTTAATGGTATTACTGATGAACTCTTTAGAATTTAAAATTTGACTTTGAGCTTTGCAATTCTCTACTTGGATGAAAAATCTTCCAGTTAGTTAATGTGACAGCATAACTACTTATTATATAGTATGCTATGCACTGTGCCAGGAATTTTACATAAATTACCTCAAACCTCCAACAGTCACCTGGACTTTAGTGGGGTGTGTTTTATTATTCCCAATTTTACGAGTAAAAATCTGAGGCTTTGAGAGACAAAGTGATTTGTCTAGTGGTTCCTAGATATCCTAGAATGGCTCAAGTCCACCTGTTGTACATTTTCAAAATGCCTAGCATTCCTAATATCTAGTATCTATCACAATGATAATTGATTAATTAATTAAAGGAGTCAACTATTTATTGACTGACTTCACTGGAATGTAAGGTCTTTAATAGCAGAGATGATGCCAATTTTATTCACACTTCCAACCCTCGATCCGGGCATAGTGCCTGCTGAATAATGGATACTTAACAAGAATTTACTCAATGAATGAAGACTGATTTGTTATGGCACAACAGGAGACTATGGAGCTTAAGTGTAAATTCTGGTTACTTTATTTCATGGATGGTTTACCATTTCACCCACATACTTTACATTTTCTTTTATTGATAGGTAAGAGTGGCAAACCTGAAATTTACTTGAATGATATGTGAATGTATTTTAGCCAAGTCACCCAATAGTAGCATAGTTGTTCCTTGATATATCAAAAACATTTTTTTAATTAAGTCAGATTTATGAAGAACAAAGTGATTGAAGAATAGGAAAAAACTAATTTTATTAATTATAAAGTTACACAATTTTAGAGTTGGGAGACATGTAGACATCATCCAAATCATCATTGTAAATGTGTGGAATCATAATTTGTTTTTCTATCATATTGTTTACGCCTGGCTAATGTCAGGTACACACCAGATATTCAATAAACTTAGTTCATTAATTAATATGTTTCATAAATGAGTAAACATCCCTAGAGAAGTTATGTAATGAACTAACTTATGGTAGACCTGTAACCAGGGGATCTCCTGATTCCCAGTCTCTTGCTCTTTCCTTTAAATTAAAATAACATCTAACATTTGTCGGGAATACTTTGCAATATTTAACCTGTATAACATTCTGAAGATTAGTTATCGTTTTCCAGAGGAGAAAATTGAGGCTCGGAAAAGTTAAAGGTTTTCTCCAGATCAGTGGTTCTCAAAGTGTGGTCCCTGGACCAGTAATACTAGCATCATTTTGGAACTTGCTAAAAATACAAAGCACATGCCCCATCTCAGACCTCCTAAATCAGAGACTCTTGGGTTAGCAGCAGTCTGTTTTAATGGCCCTCCAGGTGATTTAGATTGAGGAATGGTTAAACTTGAGATAGGTCTAAATTTAACATCATGGAGAATAGATGTGAGCACGATAAGATGAAAAAGTGGGAGAGTCCAGGTAAGAAAATAGTAACTCCCTTTCTTTATTCTTCACTCCAAAAAGTCCCCTTTATGTCTCTTTCTGCGCTCTCTCTAATGTATATGTTGATTTCTTTTCTTGATTCTCCTTGGCTCACGGGAATAGGTAGCTGAATATTCTGAAAGACTATCCATTGTTCATTATTTACAGTATTTATAACAGCACAGGAAGACTTTTAATCTCTTTTTGTTGATCCAAACTCTATTTAAGGTTATTTGGGTAACATAACATTTACAGTAGAAAAATGTGTTCCAAGGGGCATACATTAACTTTTCAGGAAAGCTAAGTGTGATTGGCCCAATGGTTAGAACTCAGTGCTAAGGAAGTCTGGATTAGAGCCTCAGTTCCTCTATGGACCAATTAGCTTCTCCCTGTTACAGTACTTTGGAATTCACCACTCTGTGGACCTGGTATGTAATTCCCCAGTTTAGGTGAGACAGGAAAGATTCATGGTTTACTGCAAATCCATTCATTACTCATTCTAGAAAATGCCCTCTGCCCCCAAGGCTCAGAGGATGCTTTATATATTGACACAACAGACATATGCTTCTATTCCCTGTAGTTCCCATGTCATGTTTTGATGCTTGGATAAAAATGGCCTCCGGAACCTTAAAAAATGGCCTTTCCTCCCGAAGCTCCCAAGAGGCTAAGTAAGAGAACAGATCTTCCAATTTCAGAATGTGCAAGATGCTGGACTAAAACAGTCAGAGAAGGCCTTGTTTCTGCCCATGAGTCCCTGCCTGGTTTTCTTCCAGGGTCCTTGTTTTACCACTGTGGCCTCCTAGGCACACCTGCACACCTAGTCCTGCAAGGACTCTGGAAACTGTCCTGTCCTTGGATATGATAAATTTAAGAAGCTCCAATTGTAGCATCTCCTAGTTGCCATTCATTGGATTTCACTCTGTGGCACTACTCTTTTTCTGGGCTTCATATATCTGAAACCCAATCTAAATATTGAGTCCGTTCTATATTCTTGCACCCGATTTCCTTTTTTGATATTGTGCCTCTTTCCTCTATGATTGGCTTTCTTCACTCATTCATTTGTTCACTCACTCAACAAATCGACTACTGCCTATGCAAAGTACGATGTTGGAAACCAGGCCTGAAACATGAGTTTGGCCAGCTTCCCTTTCCCACCCTGTCTTCCAGCTATTGCGTGCAGCTGCATCTGTCTCTGCGGTACCTGCTCCCAGCCTCCACTTTTCTCTCAGAATCTCCGTCCGAGAGAAGAGGATGGGTTTTGCCAGTTCCTCTAGCCACATCTTGTATGCTCAATGAACAATGGTGGTGCTCCTATTATGTGTCAGGTGCAAATGCCGGGGTAGATGGAGGGATAAGATATAGAATCCAAGCTCAGAAGGCATCACCAATATAGTAGATCCTTCCCAATTGTGAGGATAAGGAGATATTTCAGTTTTGAGGTACTTAAGATTTCAGGGGGAAAATAAGGTGATAGAGGGACTAAATGAAACCCTTATAAACCTCTGTATAATCTCTAAAGCAGAACTGTCAAGACAGCATGCTAAATAAGGAGAGCGCAACAGTGACATTTTTCACGTCTTAAATTACTAATAATGGTTACAGTTCAATTGCTTTCCATTTACCATCTTTTGCTCAATAGACATATTTTAGGGCCTTTCTCTCCTGCCATTTCCATGAAATGCCCATAAATTTGCTTTGCTGAAGATAATATACATATGAAAGGATTTCTGCCCCCGTATCTGGTTCTCCATCCAGCTTCGCATTGCCTTTCTGATTTTATGATTTGGAATTGTTGGCTCCTGCATACTGAGTCCCAGACATAACTCCCCAGAGCACATGCCATCAGGGCCCTCTTACACAAGTGTCACTTTCCTCCTTCCTTGCAGCTGCAGGAGTGCCATTTTAAGGTCCTGGCTTATGTCTCCTCAAATTCCCTTATTGCCTAAAGCCTCAAGGCGAAATCCTCTGTTACTGCCTGCCATCTGCTTTTCTTTACTTTTTGATTTCTAACACCCAATTTTTTCTTCTAATTATTCCCAATAGGAGTGACTCATAATTCTTCTGTACTGAAATTAAGATTCTTGTGGTTGGAAAAAAGGTATATAAAACTCAATCTGTCTATACTGGAATCTCTTGTTTACTAAAATTTGAAGTAGGGGCAATTCACCAATGGGGAAGGGTTACTTTGCCTCACAGGAGAAAATGGCAGGTTAACTTATTAAAACAAAGGCATTCTGATCTCTGTTTCTCTGAGTCTGTTTTTGCTTTGTTTGTTTTGCAGGGTTTTTCCAGATTCACATGTAAGTGGAACCCAGAAGGCAAGGGTTGTGGAGATAAGTGGAAAGGAGAAGAAGAGTACAGTCAATAATAATTTGATAAGGTTACACAGTGACAGATGATGACTAGAATAGGTGGGGTGACCACATTGTAAGGTACAAAAATGTCAGATCACTATATTGTACACCTGAAACTAATATAAATAACCAATCTAAGGTTGTAGACCAGTTGTACTTAAATTTAAAAAGGTAATAAAATATTAATATAAACACATATAATGCTTTCAAGATTATAGAAATAACTCCCTAGGGTTTTTGAGATAAGTCTTAAAAACATTCCAAGGTCTTGGGCTGATGGACAAGTAAAGGGACAGAATAAAGATATTTGACCTCAAAACAAAACAATACAAAAAACCCCAAAGATGTTTGGTATTTATTCAATGATCAATGTATTAAGAAGGTCCAAGGGAGCCCAGAAGGAGGATCAAAGAGTAAGAAGTACCTGATTCTCCTTGGGAAGGTTGAATGGGGGAGAGAACATTGGAACTGAATCAGAGAAATTCACCAGCCAGATAGGAAAGGAAAACCCTTCCCCCAGAAATGGTATAACATGTGAAGAGGCAGGTGACATGTATCATAATTTCTAATTAAAAACAATTTCTGTTATAATTTCACTCTAGATAGAGTGAAAAGACAGTGGTTCTCAACCCAGGATCATTTTGCCTCTGGGGGACATTTGACAATATCTGGAGACACTTTTTTTTGTCCCCACTGGAGCAGGGGTGGCATGCTGCTGGATTGATAGAGGTCAGAGATGCTGCTAAATATCCTACATACACAGGGCACATAATTACCCACCTCAAAGGTCAATATTGTCACTGCTCTATCAGGTATGTCCCATGAAGACTTGGACCTCGCCAGTCCTGTTTACCTCTGTGTCAGCAGGACCTAGTGTGGTTGGAGGCAGGGTTGGTACTCAATCAACATTTGTGGAGTGAATGGAGACATGAAAGAGAAGGGGAAATGTTTGAGGAGGGGAAGTACAGCATCCTCAAGTAATGTCTTCTCATTCAATGTCGTTTTATTATAATGTTATTGAGAAAAAAATTTCTGACCATTGCATCTGTCTGTATGGAGTTTGCTATGCTCCCCATGTCTACCTGGGTTGTTTCTGGGTGCTCTGGTTTCCTCCCACATCCCAAAGATGTACATGTGAGATGAACTGGTGAGTCTCAGTTGTTCCAGTCTGAGTGAGTGTGTGTGTGTGTGTGTGTGTGTGTGCGCGCGCGAGTGTGCCCTGCAATGGAAGAATGTGCTGTCCAGTGGGTTCCCACCTGGCACCCTGAGCTGCTGCAACAGGGTCTGGCTACCCTTGACCCTGAAACTAGAATAAGCAGGTTGGAAAAGAATTTGTTTACATACTTGTTTTTTTAACTCACCTTCCTTAAATGTCTGTATAGCTCACATTTATTTCAATGTTTAATATTAGCAGTTTTGGTTTTGTTTGTGGTTTGGGGGGGACTTTATTTAGAAGTTTGGTGTTTTTGTGACCAGAAATAAGCTCTAGGAACTTAACTCTAATTTATATCAGTCAGCCGATGGTAAAATTGGTTTTGTTTTACATCTTTTCACTTAAAAGTCACAATTTCCAAGAACATATCAAAGTCTTTAAGTGAGAACTTACAGTACATATTCAGAGACAGAAGTTAGGGTATAATTAAAAAGCAGTGGGGAAATAAGACTATTGGTAAGATAAAGAGAAGTTACAAAGGGTGTCTTGTGCTATGTTAAGTAGTTTCCCTTTAATATATAGTCCATGGATAGAACGACTGGATGGTTTCAAGCAGAAGAATGGTCCCATCTGAATCATGTTTTAGTTAGGTAACCAAGCAGCGTTGCCAAGACCTGGGGGCTGAGCAATCACACAGAAAGTATTGTAATAGTGCAGGGATGATGAGGGTCTAACGTAGGGCTAAAGCAGTAAAGGTAAGGGGAAAGGGGCTGATCTGAGAGCTGTTTAAGACTTAGAATGGATAGAACTTGGTGATCGATTAAATATGGGAAATGGAGAAGTTTCTGCCTTGGACTACTAAGTGGATGTCGATGTGATTGCTTGAGATGAGACAAATAGGAGAAGCAAGATGTTTGTGTGTGTGTCAGCTTGTTTTTGTATATTCATTAAAACCCGAACATATATCATTATATTCAACAGACTTTTGATTAGCCAGGTATACAGGCACTGAGGATATCAAGATATATAACTCTAGTCCTTAAGAAGCTGATATATTCAAAGCAGCCCTATTCCCAATAGCCAAATGGTGGAAACAATTAAAATGAGTGAATGGATAAACACAATGCAGCATATCTATACAATGAAATCTTATTCAGTGATCGAAAGAAATTAAATACTGATACATGTTTCAACACGGATGAACCTCAACAGTATTATATTAAGTGAAGGAAGCCAGGCATAGAAGGTCATATAATATATCATTTCATTTATTTGAAATACTCAGAATAGAGCAGTAAATACTCTATTTCAAATAAATACTCTATAGAGGCAGAAAATATATTAGTGGTCAAAGGGCTGGGGGGAAAGGGCAATATAGACTGATTGCTTAATGGGTGTGGGGTCTCCCTTGATGGTAATGAAAATATTCTGAACTCTATAGCAGATAATGGTCGTACAATACCGTGGATGTACTAAATGACACAATATTATTCTTTACAATTTTATATTAGGGAATTCATTCATATATTTTTTTTTTTTTTTGCTGAGAATATGTCCTCACTAATTCCATAGTTCTCTATCTCAAGGACTGTTTTCTTAAAAACCTTTTTAAAAAATATTGTTCTGATTATGCTGTCACAGTTGTCCCAATTTTTCTCCCTTTGCTCTCTCCTCCCCCCCCAGTACTCTCTACTCCCCTCTGGCCATCCCCCACCAGTGTTTATGTCCATTGGTCATGCATATAAGTTCTTTGGCTACTCCATTTCCTATGTTGTGCTTTACATCCCCATGGCTATTCTGTAACTACGTATTTGTACTTCTTCATCCCCTCACCTCTTCACCCATGCCCCACACCCCCCTCCCATCTGTTAACCACCAAAACATTCTCTGTATCCATGATTCTGTCTCTGTTCTTATTTGCTTAGTTTGTTTTTTAGACTCAATTGTTGATAAGGATCTGTTTATTGCCATTTTATCATTCATAGTTTTGATCCCCTTCTTTTTCTTAAATAAATCCCTTTAGCATTTTATATAATAATGATTTGGTGATGATAAAGTCCTGTAGGTTTTTTTGTTTTGTTTTGTTTTTTTGCCTGGGACACTCTTTATTTGCCCTTTGATTCTAAATGATATCTTTGCTGGGTAAAGCAATCTTGGTTGTAAATTCCTGCTTGTCATGACTTTGAATATTTCTTGCCAATCCCTTCTAGCCTGCAAAATTTCTCTTAAGAAATCAGCTGACAGTCTTATGGAAATACCCCTATAGGTAATTAACTGCGTTTCTCCAGCTGCTTTTAAGATTCTCTCTTAATTTTTAAGCTTTGGTATTTTAATTATGATGTGTCTTGATGTGGACCTCTTTACATCCATCTTTTTGGTACTCTCTGTGCTTCCTGGACTTGCATGTCTATTTCCTTCACCAACTCAGGGAAGTTTTCTTTCATTAGAGTTCCAATTTCTTGCTCATTTTTTTCCTCCTTCTGCCACTGCTATGATGCAAATGGTTCATTTGAAGTTGTCCCAGAGGCTTCTTAACACTATCCTCATTTTGAGGAAATTTTTTTTCTTCTTGTTCCTCTGCTTGGTTGTTTTTTGTTTCCTTATGTTCCAAATCATTGATTTGACTCTTGACTTCATCCACTCTACTGTTGATCCCCTGTACATTTTTCTTTATTTCACTTAGTGTATTCTTTGTTTCGCTTCATGTGAGTCATTCCAGAGACAAAATGTTCCATCAATGTCTTGTGGACCAGTCAATGGCAAAGGTCTGAAATAGTACAGTTCACTGATTCTTAGATCTTTAATCTTTTCCTTCTATAGACTTCATCCCTAAAATATTTGTACAAAGCACAGTCAGAGGATGATAGTGATAATTCAAAGAATTACAAATAGAAAAATAATTGTTTAAGAAAGAATGGTGGAAGCTCATGACACAACTTAAAATTGTATTGTCTTTAATGTTTCACATAGATTTTCCAAAGAACATTAAGAAATCTGCACTGTTTAAAAATTGTTTGTAAAAATAAAAAGTGAGCTAAAATATGTACTGCAGTAAACAAAAAGGAATTGGAAGAATGGCTGCACACTTAACTGAAGATATTTTCCTAATGTAAAATGTAAAATGACTATATTTACACCTTTATTTTCTATACCTCTTTTTAAAAATAGAATATTGTTTCTGGTATGTTTATAATACTATTCAAACATGGTAATGAACAGCTGAAATCATTGAACAGTTAGGATGCTCTATTTCTCAATATTGGAAAAAATATTAGTTTAACCTCCCTCCTTTTCAAGTGAATCATTGATCCATGTATTCAACAAACATGTATTGAATCATGGGCATTGAAGAGAAGAATGTTTTAGATGATAATTGCCTTCAAGTTGCTCATAATTTAGTGGGGATGTGTGTGAGAGAAGCAAAACAATGTGATAAAGGTCTTTCTGTGGAAAACAAAACAGGAGTCTCTAACTTTGCCTGAGAATATTAAGGTGGGTCCCCAAGGGAAGATGATGAGTGTTGATGGTTGAGGATTTGTTAGGTTGTCACTGGAGAAAATACACAAGAATATGCAAAGGCATAGCAGCATGGCAGAATAAAGTTATTCATTTATCAGATATTTATTTTGTGCCTACTATGTCTCAGGCACGGTGATAGGAATTGATAATCTAAGGCGAGGGTATTCCTGCCCTCTTGATCTTAAAGTCTAGCAGAAGAGACAGATATGAAACAAGTCTTCACCATAAACTGTGGTGAACCATCTGACAGGGAATCTGTAGGGTGCTATGGAAGTCCATAGCAGGGGCTCTAGCCATTGGACACAGGAAAGGACTCTGAGGAAATGACAAATGCAGAACTAGAATGGTGTCTCAGGCAGCTTGAGCTCCCATAACATAGTACCATGGATGGGGTGGCTTAAACAAGAGACACTTAATTCTCATAGTTCTGGAGGCCAGGAAATCTAAGACCAAAGGAGCCCACAGATCTGATTCATGGTGACACCCTTCTCCTGGCTTGCAGACTGCTGCCTTCTTGTTGTGTCATCACATGGAAAAGAGAGAGAGAGAGGCGAAGAGCTCTGGTCTCTCTTCCTCTTCCTAGAAAGACATGAATCCCTTCATGGAAGCCTCACCCTCATGATGTCATCTAAACCTAATTATCTCTCCCAAACCCACTTCTATACCATCACATTTGAATTTGCAGTGTGGAGGAGGACACAAACATTCAGTCCATAACAAATAGTGCTGTTTAGCCCAAGGAAGAGGGATCTGTGAGGTAGGGGTTGAATCCATGGAGGTATGTTTCAGGTAAGCCAAAGGACAATTGGGGAGGGCCTTGAAAAGAAATCCTAAGAAAGAGCAGCAGTGAGAATCCACCAAAGAGTGTTAAACCCTAACTCAAACATTAACCCAAACCCTCCAAATCTAACTGTAACTCTAATCATAATCAGATTTTGTTTGGAAAGATAACTCTGTTTGTGGTCTAGAGAATGAATTGAAGAGGGGTGAGTGGAACATGACCTTTTAAAAAATGTTTTAATCCTCACCTGAGAATATGTTTATTGATTTTAGAGAGGGAAGAAGGAAGAGAGAGAGAGATAGAGACAGAGAGAGAGAGAGAAAGAGAGAAACCGATGTGAGAGAGAAACATGATCCATTGCCTCTTGCACACACTCCGACCAGGGATCAAACTCGCAACATTTTGGCATACAGGATGAATCCCCAACCAACTGAGCCTCCTGGCCAGGGCAGAACATGACTGTTTGAGAAACTTTTCCAGAGGAGAGATGAAGTTAGTGGAACTCGGAGTGATAACATTGTGGTAACATTTCTGATGTAGAGAGAATCCTGGCTGAAGAGTATATTTGAGTTTGAAAAAATCATGAATTCCTTTTCAGGCATGTTGTGTTTGAAATACCTGCATATACTTTCCCATGGCTGGAACACAGGGGTTGCCAATGGTAAAGACTCAGAAGAGAAGTAGAGAAGTAGGCAGCATCCATGTCATAAAGGATATAGGGTTATTGGGTAAGGGACAAAGAATCGCCGAGGGACTCTCAGTAGGGCATTTCTGGGCTTTGATTTGTGTTTTAGAGTGTTGATTCTGGCAGTGTGAAGGGTGGATCACAAGGAGTTGGGATTGGATGCAGGCAGTTAAAAAGCAATTGCATCGCATAACATTGTGGTGGTGGGTTGGACAGGAAAAGGAGGAGGGCACCTGTATACTTCAAGAAGAGGTTGTAGAAATTGTTGAGAGAATATCAGTTTAAGGAAAAAAATTACGAGTGATTCCTTAGTGTCCATCGGAACACTGAGTGGGTGGTGGTGTCATTAACAGAGATGGAAAAAGCAGGGGAAAGGCAGACTTGTGACTTTGAACGCAGATTTACACATTGTATGTTGGAGATGATGGAGCACATCCATCTGTTACTGACTAGCAGACAACGGCTGCTGGCTTCTTTGACGTCACCATTAGTAGCCTTATTAATAATGACCTACTATAGTTTCCCTCTATAACTCCTTTCTTTCTCTTGGTTCCTAAAGATGAGCCTCCTCTTCTCTCTGTACACTATTCCTCTGAAAAGACCTTTATCAAAGAGATAATAGAATATCACTACACTAAATGTTGACTCTTGTTCTATGAACTCAGTGTTAGCCTTATATAGGCAACTAATTCTGGATGTTTCTATTTGAATTGCCATTTTCTCAATTCAATATACTCACATCTAGGCATTCCAAAATTCCTCCATTATATTCAGAATCCTTATGATTTTTCCTGAGTCTCTTTGTGCAATAATATTCTCCTAGTCATACACATCTGAAACCTCAGGGTTAACTGACTCTGAGAATCTTTGTTGTTTAAATTCAGTTATGATTATTAAACAACAAGATGCCACTTACTTCAATTCTTCTTTTATAGCTATCCTTAATGTTCTAGTTGATTAAAAAAACATCTATTAAGACCCTACTGTGTGCCAGGTAATCAAAGTTGCTCAGGATATAGTACCAACAAAAGTTTACGAGAGAAGCAAAACCCTAGCTGAATCTTGAAAGATAAATTGGAATGACATAGGTAAGAAGAGAGATACCTAGAAGAAGGGGCACAGCCAGAACAAGAGTGTTGGGGCATATTTCGGTCACCCTCTATCATTAGCAGAATGTGGCTGAAATCATCGTAGAGAGGAACTAAATCAATGATCCTAGATAAGGAACATGTTACACTCTACCCAGATTACTGTCCCAGCTTTCTAGCTATGTTTTAAATTTATTTTTTACTGTCTTTTTCCCATTACCATTTATCACCCTTAGACCCTCCTACCCCTCTACAATCACCACCCTATTGTCCATGTCTTCTGGTGCCTCTAGTCTCCATACTATATTTTATATGATATTTAGAATGTTTTCAAAGTGCTGTCATATATATGACCCATTTAGCCATCACAACAATCCCTTGGGTTAGCAGCAAGCTCAAGTTAATAACTTTCTCAATATTGACAAAGCCAGGTTTAGACTCTAGATCGTCTACATCAAATTGCCAAAAGCTTGGCATTTGTCTATGCATTTTGTGTATTTCTTCCAAATTATCTTTCATACAATGCTATGATTATAATTCTACTGCCCCAAAACTTTCATTAGCTCCCTATTATCCTGTATCATCAAGAAGAGCCTCTCTGCTTGATGTTTTCAAGGCTCTCCATAATTGGGAACCATCAGTCATATTTAATCTTGTTTTCTACTCCACAACAACATTTGCCTTTGTGCTTTTGTTATATGTTGCTGCCTAACAAACTAGCCCAAAATGTCTTGGCTAAAAACAACAAATTTTTGATTTATGGATCAGGAGGAATTCAAGTAGGGCTTAACTGGGTGACAATTCTGTTCTCCTTTGTATTAACTGAGGTCACTCTGGGTTCAGCTGGCAGCTGGTCTTGTCCACCTGGACCAAGATGGCTTTGTTTATATATTTCTTGCCTTAGCAGAGATGACTGAAAGGCTGGGCTGAGCCAGGACTGATGACAGAAGTGCCTCCATGTGGCATCTCTAGCACAGTGGTAGAATTTCTTATTTGGCTCCTGCAGGGTATTCTAAGAGACTAAAGCAGAAGCTTCAAGACTTCTGCTGTCTTAGCCATGGAAGTCATGCAGTGACACTCCCATGACGTTGTATAATCATAGAGAGAGCCTCAGTGGTGACAGAGATTCAAGAGGATGGGGTCACCCAAGGGTATAGTTACCTAGAAGCATCGTTGACTAGGGAGTCACCCTTGGAGAATAATACACACATTTAGCTTTAGTTAAACACATTCTTATTGCACATGCAGAAGCCATGCTTATTCCTGCATTCCCCATGTTGCTCTTTCCATCCCATCTCTCCTTTGACTTACTTAAATCCTTCCTGTCTCTCGAGGATTGTTCAAGCCTCATCTTGAGTGTTTTGAATCTTTCTCTGAATACTCTTGTTCTCAAAAAAAAATCTTTCCTATATTAAAAATACAATAGCATTTTATAGTCTGGCAATAGGACCAGCAAGGAGGAGACCAAATTGGAAATATTTGGATGGAAGAATCAACATTGAGCTACTATTTACAGAATCACAGACCACCAGAGGAGCAGTGGGTTTGGGAGGAAAGATTAATTTCCCTTTGAACATATTACTTTGGAGTGTAGTGGAAGAGCCAGATGGAATCTTGCAAACAATAAAGGGAGAGAAATGGAGATTGGGAGAGGGATCTGGGAGTCTCCTGGTGAAAAGGTACTAGTTGAAGCTGTGGGGTTAAATAAGCTTGCCAGAGGAGCTCTGTAGAAATGAAAACAAAAGAGCCAAGGGCAGATTTTGGGGGGGGCGGATTTTTGTAGCAGAAAGAACATGAAGACCCAGAGAAAGAGCAAAGAAGTGGGAAGAGACCTCAGGCAGTGCAGAGCCCCTTAATCTACAGGTGGAGGGGCATCACATAGGTAAAGATAGTCAAGTATTAAGGCTCGGAATATGTTTAAGAAGCAGGAGACTGACAAAGACCATTGGCCACCGATCTAAGAATCATTAGGAGGAGAGCTAGATTGTACTCAGGGTAAGTGGGAGGTAGGGTTAGGAGGCAGGAATACTGCTTTTCAAGAAGTTTAGCAATAGAGAAAAAGTAGGATATCCTCTGCAATAGAATAGCAAATAGAACTCTTAATGAGGACTGTTCTCTGATGGTAGTCATTAAGCGGGAGTAGTGTGTGCATCTGTGTGTATGGGGGCAGGTGGGCATACGCCATGTAGCAGTGTTTTTCAAGCCAAGGTCAGCATTGAAATCACTGGTGGACTAATTGTACTTTCTAAGGCTCCAAACCAGATTTCCTGAATGAGAATTTTCAACGATGGGCCTCAGGCGTCTGCAGGATGGAAAAGCTCCCAGTCACTAGCGGAGGGTTTTGGTATATCCAGGGACCTTGGGTGTCACGAAGGAGTTGGTGTCCTCATGGAGTTAGGGCTGAAATGGAATGAAGTTGTAAAAATGGAAAATTGTAAAATAAAAACTACAGCAAGAATTCAAGATGTAATAAAGTAAACCCAGAAGACAAATGTCTCCAAATGAAGACAAACGTTTTAGCAGCTAAGGAAGAAATCATATACTTTCGATAGATAGATTTTTTTTTTTTTGCCTTAGCAAGCAACGTGGACAATTTTAAGCAAGTCTATCATCAGAACTCCAAGCTATGTTCCTTTTCCTCATTTTTTTTTTCTTTTTCTTTTTAAACTGGGCTGGGGGAGGAGGATAAAAAGAATGTGGTTTGTGAGGCCAACTAAACCTCAGGAATTATTTCAAACCAAACACTCTTTCTAACTATTTGAAGTCTGGAAGTCTGGATATTGGGGGCAGGGGAGTGAGCCAAACTTTGTGGAACCATTTGTCATTTCCTGGGAGGTGCCCTGTACTTAACCCTTAAGGGCAGCACATCTGAATAGTCTCCAGAGATCTGACCAAAGACAGGTCCAACCCTGTCCTTTTTCTTTATCTGTTTCAGATTGTTGTTCCCCTACCCTACGCTTCAGGGGGAAAGAGATGGTGTGCTGGGTGCATGTTTCACAGCAAAATCTTTATCGAAATGCAAAGTCTGGCTTTTGTTTTGTGCTGGCATGCCAGGAAAGGGTTACAGAAGCCTGTCTGTTCTTGATGTATAACAGCTGGTACGAAGTTCAGCCCTTCCCTCTGCAGTACTAACTCACAGCCATCACCATCCCCCACTGCCTCTCCACTTAGCAAAACCTTCGGGAAGTTGAAATGCAGTGGTGAGCAAAGGAAGCAGATTTAGTTCTTCCATTTGGAGAGGACCAAAAATGAGATTGTTGTAGTTAAAAAGGAGATTTTAAGTGCCACAACTGGTGTGCCATCTCCAAGGTTCACGGTTAGAGTGTTGTTCCTGAAAGGAACAGTTCAGGATAAAGAGTGGGCTTGGTTTTATTGAGAGCCTGAGCTAGAATTGGAAGCTACAAACCAAAATCACAATCAAGTCTGAAAGCTCGGCGTCTTCAATTATGTGAACTCTAGTTGGAGCTTTTTGCTGTATGCAACGTCCAGTAGATAACAGCTTCCACTGTCCCTCTAATCAGTGTCCTACAGAGCTGAGCTTGCTCGCTTCAAATAAACAGGGACACAAAGATGAAGTGTCCACAGAATGGCACACCCTTGGGTCAGCATAATAACCACTTAGGTTGTGGAGAAATCCACATGATTCATGAGGTCCTTAACTTAAACACATTAAGGAACTATCTATTACATTTTCTCCGAGTCAGAATAAGAATAAGTGCTTTAAACAGCAATCAGGAGGGGATGGCGGAAACGTTGGTCTCAGGATGGCCTCTCACTCTCTCTTTCTCTCTGTCTCTCTCTTGCTCTTGCTCTCTCTCTCTCATGAAGACAAAGTGTCAGTGCATAACCCTCCTCTCTGGAGTAAAGTTAAGTCCTCAAGGAAATAAAAGCAATTTATTTTTCATTTAAATGCAAGGATAGCCTGGGTGGACCCAATACATTAAAATGCTCATGTGATAGCCACAAAACTGACTTAAAAGATAGGATTTGTGGAGGGAGAGAGAGAGAGAGAAGAAGGGAGAGAGCACACAAGCCAAAGTTTCATAAATACATAAATTCTGCTACAGAAAGGAATGGCTGGTTTCTCAGACGGAGGCTGTGCAAACGCTCTCTCAGCCCCCCCCCCCCCCCCCCCCCCCCCCCCCCCCCCCGTTTGGCCACGCTGGCTTCTCTCTGGAAGGGAGGGCTAAGGGGACAGCCGGGCTGGGCTCCAGCGGGTCAGCTATGTGGCACTGGTGCTATTGTTGACCAAGATTCTTTCCTTATTACACATCTCTCTTCTCAATTCAATAGAAAGTACAGTTCTTGGGATTTTCTCTTCCTGCACTTGAAGGAAACCAGAAAAATGAAGTTTATTTTCTCCTCATTTGCTGAATCTGTAGCTGGAAGCCGCTTTGTATAAAGTTAATTCTAAGAACACAGATAAAAGAAAGGGAAATTCTATCAATTCTGTAAGATGAATATTCAAGCAGAATCCAGAATTTACCAATAGAGAAGCTGGATTGATTGGCTGTTTTTAATAGACTTCAATTATGTGGCGATTTGCTTTAAATTGGTTCTGTGAATTTAATGATCAGTCTAATATTGTTCATATCGTATGTGTTCAGGGGAACTTCTGGAGCTGGAGCATTAATCTTTTCTTGAAAATTATCGAAATCTTGGTAGGCACAGAAATGAGACAAGGGTCTCTTCGGGGCTCTTCTTTTATCTGTACATTGAAGGTAATATTTTCTCAGCCTGCATAGACAGATTGATGAACAGAACCATTATTTGTGAATTCACCAATTGCTCTAGAAAATCAAGTGGAAAGGTTTTGCAAATTATAGATGAGTGATTCTCCACGGTGATGGGGAAGGTGGGGGAAGAGGAGTGGTAGCCAGCTAGGTTTTCAACTTAAAGAAGACTGAGTTTAGGACACCGGTTCAAGACCCTCTCTCTTAGTTTTCGGTTCTGAGGCTTCCAATTCCTGGTTAATATGGCCTGAAAGAAGACGTTTACGTGATCAATTATTGTTGACTTGGCACTCTTGTGTATTTAACTATTTAATAGTCTTGACTATTTCGGCCAAAACACATTCAAAAGCAGAGTTAGACCCTGTTTTTTGCTAAAAGCCAAACTTGAAAAAAAAAGATTTTTACAAAGTAGGACTGGTGGCCCAGATTCTCTAGAGTGTTGCAGCTGTGACAGCCCCATGTTCCCGAAGCGTGGTCCCTAAATCAGTAGAATCAGCCTCACTGAGGAAACCTGCTAGAAATAGAAACTCTGGTCCCCCTCCCCAGACCTTCTGAAGCACCACAGAGTCCTGAGGGGTGGGGCCCGGCAAACTGTTTTCACAAGCCTTCCAAGCAATTCTGGCACACACTCAAGTGTGAGGACCATTGACCTAGTCTAATTCTGTTGACTACTTGGGCACACTGCCTGCTTGAGCAATCAAATTGTTTGTCAGCCTTTACTTCTCTCTCCTTTTCATGTTTCTTCACATTTTCACTAATTACCTTTCTAAAGCATCATTTTCATTATTCCATTCCTTCTGTCAAAATGTTTCAGTGGATCCTGTTACCTACCGCGCATGTTTATATAGAAGCAGAAAGGGGTCCTCACTATCAAATGGGACCAACTAGTTTTACAAAGGAGACTATTCTGGGCCAGGCAGGTAAGGTATGGAAGTCTGGGCAAATCAGATGCTAAATCCATGCCATGAAATCAGTTTATTTCCATCTGGTTAAGATAAGCAGTTTTGGGGAGTGATGGGATGTGGGAGAGGAGGAAGAGGCCATGAAAGGGAAATTCCAATCTGGGGTGTGTGTTTAGAAGGGGGGCAAGAGCTCTAGGATCCAAGCCTACTGCTTTTTGTCATTTGGGATAGTTAGACCCCTTTTTTATTTTCTTGGGCCAAGGTAGGTTATGGGGTGCGTGAGTTCGCTAGGACCACTGTAACAAAGTATCACAAACTACATGACATAAATAACGGAAATGTATTGTCTCATTTCTGGAGGCTGGAAGTCTGAGTTCAAGGTATTGGCAGGACTGATTCCTTCCGCAGGCTGTGAAGGGACCTGTTCCACACCTTTTTCCTGGCTTGTGGATGACTGGCTGTCTTCTTCTCCTTGTGCCTTCATGTTCTCTCCTCTGTACGTAGCTCTGTGTCCGGATTTCCCCTCTTTATGAAAAGACACCAGTCATCTTGGGTTAGAACCCACCTTACTGACTTCATTGTCACTTGACTGACTCTTTGAAAACCCTATTGTCAAATAAGGTCCCGTTCTGATGTATTGGGGGCTGGGATTCAACATTCAAATTGGGGCGTTACTACCTTCTCGTTTGCCCTTGGATGGTCTAGTTTAGTGACCTGAAAAGGTGTAGTATGGAGGAGAGTGGTGAGTGGAACAGACACCATTCAGGACTGTTTTAAAAAGTTTCCCAGTTGGGAAACAACTCTGGTATTAACTCTGATGCTAGAAATGAAGAATGCTAACACTGGAGTTTTTTTTTAAAGTTAGTTTATTGGGGTGAGATGGATTAATAACATTATATAGGTTTCAAGTGTACAGTTCCATAATGCATCATCTGCATTGCATTGTGTGCTCCCCACCCAAAGTCTAGTCTTCCTCCATCACCATATATCTGACCCCCTCTACCCTCTTCACCCTCCCCCCACCCATTCCCCCTCTGGTAACTAACTACCCTTCTCCTTGTGTATGTCTGTAAGTTTGTTTGGTTGGTTTTTTTCATTTGTTGCTTTCTGTTTTATGTCCCACATATGAGTGACATCATACAGTTCTTGTCCTTTTCCATCTGACTTTTTTCACTTAGCATGATATTCTCAAGATCCATCCATGTTGTCACGAATGGTGTTATTTCATCCTTTCCTGTGGTGTCCTTTTTGAGAACTTCTGGTCTGACCTCCCCATTTTGACAGAAGATCTCATGTTGGAAAGAACTTTGCCCACAGTCACAGGTCAAATCAGGCTTCTGATTTCAACTCCTGTGCTTTGGAGTATCCCACACTCACGAGAGGAGAGGTGACTGGCCCGAGGTCAGGGCAGAAGTGGAACCACAGGGTCCTTTCTTCTTCCAGGACTCCATGTCCTTTGTGGCTAGTGTATCCTGCTGAGGGTGTCATATGTGCTCCTGAGCACCATATGCTATACAACGTTGGTGTGCTTCACTTTCCAAAGTCATCTCGTCACCCACAGCCACTGTGTTGTGAGCTGTTGGAGGTTTCAGCTTCTTTCCAGAAGTGTGTTTTCCCCACAATTTTTGCTTTGCTTGACTTCATGCATTTCTCTTAATTTGTTGTAGAATTCTTGTAAAATGAAACAGCAGAGAAAAAAAAACTTACCTAATCAGTCATTTCCAATCAAAAGTCATCTATTTCCTGCAAATTGTTACAGAAAAAGGAAATAGATCCATACGGCTTTTAATCTTTTTATATTTTAACACAATACAGCTGCAAAAAAAAGTTTTTGCTCTTTAAAAAAAGCAAGAAAAACCTTATTAATTTAGACTTAATTTTGAGCTTGTGATGATATAAATACATGAAATAATAAAAATAATGGCATAAGGGCATAGATTAATTAAAGTTTATCTTTTCCCAAAAAAGCAAGCAGGTGAAGAAGCTAATTCTCTCCTATTCATCATCTGTCCCCGGCGTCTCGCTTCGTTCTTGGCAAATAATATGTGCTCAATAAATTTATGTTGAAAGAATGAATGAAGAAATGAGTAAGATAGTATTCTTACAATATAAGCAGACGCTGGCAATACTTG
>VMDR010012474.1:0-26524 GCA_007922815.1 Macrotus californicus | reverse complement strand
GCCTGGTACCCCCATTCCCTCCTGCAATACTTCCCCCCCCCTTAGTTCATGTCCATCATTCATACATATAAGTTCTCTGGCTTCTCCATTTCCTATACCATTCTTAACATCCCCCAGTCTATTTTGTACCTACCAATTATGCTTTTTAATTCCTGCACCTTCCCCCATTCTCCTCCTTCCCTCTCCCAGCTGATAACCTTCCAAATGATCTCTATACCTATGATTCTGTTCTTGTTCTGGTTGTTTGCATAGTTTCTTTCTTTTCTTTTCTTTTTTTTTTAGATTCAATGGTTGATAGTTGTGAATTAGTTGCCTATTTAATGTTCATAGTTTTGATCTTCTTTTTCTTATATAAGTCCCTGCAACATTTCATGTAATAATGACTTGGTGATGATGAACTCCTTTAGCTTTAGCTTGTCTGGGAAGCACTTTATTTATCCTTCTACTCTAAATGATAGCTTTGCTGGATAGAGTAATTTAGGTTGCAGGTCCTTGATTTTCATCACTTTGAATACTTCTACTAGTGTCTTTTTGCCTACAAGATTTCTTTTGAAAAATTAGCTGATAGTCTTATGGGAACTCCTTTGTTGGTAACTCTCTGCTTTTCTCTTGCTGCTTGTAAGATTGCCTCTTTATCTTTAACCTTTGGCATTTTAATTATGATGTGTGTTGGTGTGGTCCTCTTTGGGTCCAACTTGTTTGGGACTCTCTGTGCTTCCTGGTCTTGTATGTCTATTTCCTTCACCAAATTAGGGAAGTGTTGTTTCATTGTTTTTTCAAATAAGTTTTCAATTTTTTTCTCTTCCTCTTCTCCTAGCATCCCTATGATTTGGATGTTGGCACATTTGGTGATGTCCTATAGTCCTCGTATACTGTCCTCGTCTTTTTTGAATTCTTATTTCTTTTTTTTCTTCTGGCTGAACATTTATTTCTTCTTATGTTCCAAATTGTTGATTTGTATCCCAGCTTCCTTCCCTTCATTGTTGGTTCCCTGTAGATTTTTCTTTATTTTACTTAGTGTAACCTTCATTTCTTCCTTTGTGTTTTTGCTGTTCTTTGAGCATCCTGATCACCAGTGTTTTGAACTCTATATCTGATAGGTTGGCTATCTCTGTTTTGTTTAGTTCTTTTTCTGTGGTTTTGTTCTGTTCTTTCATTTAAGCCATGTTTCTTTGTCTCCTCATTTTGGCAGCCTCCCTGTGTTTGTTTCTGTGTATTGGGTAGAGCTGCTTTGACTCCCTGTCTTAGTAGCGTGGCCTATTGTAGAAAAGCACCTGTAAATTGTGTGGGGTGGAACTTAGCTAACCATCAGGGTGGTGCAACCTGCTTCACTGCTTTGTGGCTCTATGTGAGAAAGGGCTTGGAGGGGGACTGCCACTGCATGGCTTCTGGAGGTTTGTCCGGCACTTGCCCTATTTCCAGTCACTTCACCCACTCCCAGTATGTGATTGGCACCCTTCCAGCTGTAGCCCTGGCACTGAGTCCCAGAGTGGTGGGTTTGCATACATTCTAACACTATGTGGGCCCTTTAAGTGCAATTTCCTGAAAATCTGACAGTTTCTTCTGCCTCAACATCTACTGGTTTTCACAGCCAGAAGTTATGGGGATTTATCTTCTTGGTGCTGGAACCCTGGGTTGTATGGTCTGTTCTGGGGCTGGGATCCCTTGCTCCAGAGGTGATCCTCCAGATTTTTATTCACCATACCTAAATGAGGGACTGCCCTTGCCTGTTCCGCCCCCACTGCTGCCTCTGCCTATCTCCATGTGTCCACTCCTTCTACCCACCTGGATGAATGTGGCCTTTTTAAATCCTCGGTGTTGGAATTCCATACAATTTGATTTCTGATGGTTCTGGGTGTTATTTGTTTTGAGGTTTAGTTGTAATTCTTTTTGTGGTTGAGTGAGGAGGTGAAGCGTGTCTGCCTATGCGTCTGTCTTGGCCAGAAGTCCATTATTCAGTATTTCTTATACTTATCTATTCACCATGAGAAAAAAATCCTAAGATCCTTTAACAGTGAGTTTTGAAGGTAGTGTGTTACACATCTGAAGGCTGCAGCTACCATAAAGTCACATGTAGTTGGCCTCATGCTTCCCTGTCCCACCACAGTATTCCCAGTACTTTCTTGCTACATTTTGAAATACCTTCACAGGATTTTGAAATGCATTGTTTGCGTAGTTCTTTGAGGCTCCATCACTGCTAGAAATAAAGTTATGAAACCCAGCTGTGCACTTCCTATTAGTTAGTTCTTTACCGTGTCTAACAGACGTCGTGTGTGTGTGTCTGACATCTAAATACAGAATGCCCATAGATTTTACTCACAAGTCATATATCCAGATAATTCCTCCACAAGCAGGAAATAATGATTAATCAGAAGAGTGAAAGGCACTGCTGGATGTTGTTCGGAAGGAATCCTCTATGGGGGGCTGTGAGTACTGTTATTTTTGTAATTGCCATTTCTTAAATCTCTCAGGTTAAAAACACTTGAAACTTTTAAGTATATAAAGTATATGATGAGTAGATGAAATAACTGGTGTTTGCCTGTTTGTTTACTGCTAAATGATAAGCAATTTGTTTTATTATTACAAAATTATTATGGCTGCTGTTTAGAATGGTTTTAGGTTGTGATTTTAGTACAAAGCTGTACTTTTTCTTAGTCCCATGGTTCATATATGGTCACTCGAGGTGGTGGCACTGCTCCCTGACAGTAGAGAAAAGAAAGTGAGCCATGCTTCAAGTACATTTGCTCTTGACCTTTCTTATGTGAGACTTGTTATCACAGCCTCTCTCCCCTTATTTCTAATTTCTGTTTTGCTTTCTTTCTTCTGTTTCTAATATATGAGCTAGACTCCAGCCCATTTCTTAGAACTTATTTGTGCACTTAACATTCTCTTGATCACCAATTTTTCGGGAATAGAATCCCAGCAAGGTACACTGGTAATGCAAAATGATCTCTTGAAGTTACATGTGATTTATTAGAACATGAAGTCTGATTGACTAGATTCTTTTATCATTGTGCCTTTAGTGTTTTGTGGTCTTTTAAATTTGTGGTCTTTTAATTTAACTGAAAAACCATTTTAGATGAATGTCTTTGCTCAGAAAAACATTTTTAATCAAAGTTTTGTTGAGTAGTAAGGAGAAAGAAACTGAACATCCAGATATGACTACTGGCAACGTTTTGATGTGTTTTTCTCTTCGTATATGTTGGTTTGCAAAGTTGTAGTTATAGTGTATATGAATTGTTTTAAAAAATCATGCTTTCCTTCTCCCACATAACATTAAATTATTTCATGTTACTAAAAATTTAATAGATGTATGATGTTCTGTTACAAAGAGTACTTTATTTTAGTTAACTTGTCCTCTATTGTTAGATATTTAAAATTTCAAGATTTTGAATGATAAATAACTAAGAATACCACTATTTTATTTTATTTATTTTTAATGGATAGTTATACAAAGTTTAATATAGTCATATCTTTTACACATTGACAAAAGTAACTTGTTCTAATTTATGAAAGAAATCTAATAGGCAATAAAATATTAATCTCTGTGAATATAGTAAGACCAATGTGTGGAAATTATTTCAACACTTGTTTTTCATAGCTGTTGACCTACTGGTCTTTTTAAGTCCATTGGAGATTCTGCAAGATGCATATGTCCATCCACCACAATGGCTCTCCATCTGTATTGTGTAGCTTTAGACAGCCCATTTGAATGAAGTCTGAATATGCTGCACACGTAGCCTCACCAAGCTTGTTTCCCCAAATGCAGATAGTAGGTAGTGTGGGATTTGTTTTCATTGATTGAGAAAGTACAATAAATCTTTTCCCCTCTGTGTTGTTACTGACTGTGGACAAGGCTTTGAGACTCCTATTGTGTGCAGCAAGAGTTACACTGAGATTCTTTGCTCTTGCACTTTCTCTTCTCTTAAAAGAAAGATCTGTTACTTCCAGGGTAGTATTGCTTTTCAGGACATCATCCCAAACAGCATTCCATCACAAGTCATTTTATGTCAGCTTACATCAAGGTGGTCCAGGTTTTTGTTTAGATACAGTGCATCATATGACTGTTGTAGACCACAGTGTCTTGTATTGTGCTTGCCCACACGTAGTTCAACAAGGCAGTGATTTCCTTTTAACATGTGGCCTAGATAAACTGCAGACCGACCCTTCCTGTTCACCATAGAATGTAGACTGGTTTAGGTTTATTCCTGTAGGTGATTAGGTTCGAGTTAGGACTGCAGCAAATGCTATCACACTTTGCGTTCCCAGATCACAGTCACCCACATTCATCGTAAGGATAGATCAGTCTGTAGTGCGGCTGCAAAAAATTCCCATCTTTATTTTCAATCTTGTTTTCAGTCATTCTTAGGTATTTCAGAGTTGTATTCTTAGGTAGTGCCCAGTATTATTAAACATAAGGTTTAAGTAAATGGTGCTGTATGGTTTCTGAAGCCTATTGTTCCTGAAGTTTTACAGCCTAGTATGCACCAACATCACTTATGAGGTGGTATGTAACATCCAAACCATTAATATATGGATTCTTCTCTAAAATTCTGGAAAGAGCCCTAGCCAGGTCACTCAGTGGTTGGAGCATTGTCCCATTTTTTAAAAAACTATCTTGCAAGGTGCTTTGGGGGGTAACGTCCTGTTGTACTTTATTCTTGATTTAAGAGATTAATAGCCTGAACTTAGAATTTTAAGGACAAATGTTGAATTAGAATTTTAAACAAACCTGTTGGGTGCCATGTTTGTTTAAACTCATGGATCTCACCCCACTCCGCTTTTTAAAACTTACTTCTATATGGCAGACAGCCTATGTACTAGCTTTTAAAAATGTGAATTACATTACTTCCTTCATAGAGACAAACTGGAGTGGGATCCATAGAACTTTTATAAATAGAGAGATCATTGAGGAAAATTGCAAGAGGGCTTCCCTAACCAAGGAAGGTTCTTCTCTGTCAAAAGCCTCATGGGAGTGGAAACCTGAATCCATGCATATAAGGTAAATCCAGCATAGCCTATAAAAATACTGGTGCCTGAAAAAGAAATTCACAAGGCTTTGGCCAAAGTATTCCTTTGTTTCACTAGCTTAGAAATGGCCCGAGACCCTCCTGGTAATTCAGTCACAGAAGAAAGATAAAGTTTGTTGTTCCTCATTCCCATTGTACAGAGTGCCTGCATTACAGACTTGTACCAGGCTGGGGTACTGACCTTGCTGGTGGAGTGAATGGAACTGAGTTTAGGAGTACTGTGAGTTACATCTACTATTTAAAGGCATGAAGATGAACTTTAATGGAGGAGAAATAGTGAGGGTAATCAAAATATGGAAGTTTGGAGCCTTATTCTTCAGTAATTATTTGAGTCATACAATTTGATTTCAAGATGTCAGGGGATTTAGTTTTTCTTTGCCCTGCCTCTGTCTTCCCCTTGCTAGTTTAGATGGTAACACAAGTCAGTAGCCTGACTTTTCTTTGTAAATGAGTAAAATTTGATTGAAAATGTGTTACACTTAAAAATAATCTTTTCTCATTTTTTAATTAAGTATATTTTATTGATTATGCTATTACAGTTATCCCATTTTTGGTCCCCTTGCCCCTCTCTGCCGAGTAACCCCCTTCCCTCCAGCAATCTCCCCATGAGTTCATGTTCATGGGTCATACCTATGTGTTCTCTGGTTTTTCCACTTCCCATACTATCCCCAACACCCCCCTGTCTAATCTGTACTCACCAGCTATGCTTCTTATTTCCAGTGCCTTTTTCCCCATTCTGCCCCTCCCCCTACCCGCTGATAACCCTCCATGTCATCTTCATCTCTATGACTCAGCTCCTGTTCTAGTTGCTTGCCCAATTTGTTTTTGTTTTTATTTTATTTTTAAAGATATTTATTTATTTTTAGAGGAGAAGGGGGGGGAGAAATAGAGGGAGAGAATATAAGTGTGTGGTTATCTCTCACGTGGCCCCCACTGGGGACCTGGCCTGCAACCCAGGCATGTGCCCTGACTGGGAATCGAACCAATGACCCTTTGGTTCACAGCCTGTGCTCAATCCACTGAGCTATATGAGCCAGGGCTGTTTTTTTTTTTTTTTTTAGATTCTGTTGTTGATACTTGTGAATTTGTTGTCATTTTACAGTTCATAGTTTCGATCTTCTTTTTCTTAGATAAGTCCTTCAACATTTCACATAACAAGGGCTTGGTGATGATGAACTCCTTTAGCTTTATCTTGTCTGGGGAGCACTTTATCTGCTCTTCCATTCTAAATGATAGCTTTGCTGGATAGAGTCATCTAGGTTGTAGGTTCTTGCCTGCAAGGTTTCTCTTGAGAAATCAGCTGAGAGTCTTATGGGAACTCCTTTGGAGGGAACTCTTCTTTTCTCTTGTTGCTTTTAAGATTCTCTTTTTATCTTTAACCTTTGGCATTTTCATTATGATGTGTCTTGCCTCCATCCTTGCCTCTTTGCCTCCATCTTGTTTGGGACTCTGTGCTTCCTAGACCTGTATGTCTATTTCCTTCATCAAATTAGTGAAGTTTTCTTCCATTCTGGCACCCCTGATTCAGATGTTGGTACGTTTAAAGTGTCCCAGAGGTTCCTAAGCCTCTCCCCGTCTTTTTTTTGAATCCTTGTTTATTTTTTCTGTTCTGGTTGACTGTTTATTTCATCCTTTTTTTAAAGGAAATATTTTAATTTTTTAAAAATATATTAATGTTGGAAATTAGAATTTTGTCTTCACAAAAAAGATACATATATTAATGGTTTAACTATTATAGTATATATCCTTCTCATTTATGGTATTTTCTTTTTTTTTCACATTTTTTTATTGTTGTTCAAGTGCAGTTGTCCAAGTCATTGATTTTAATTACAACTTCCTTCCCTTCACAGCTGGTTCCGGGGTATTTTTATTTTACTTTGCACAGCCTTCTCTTCTTCCTTTACTTTGTGGCTGCACTCATCATTTCTCTGAGCCTCCTGGTCACCCTCGCCTTGAATTCTGCGTTGATAGGTTGGCTATCTCTCTGTTGCCTATTTCTTTTTCTGGAGTTTTGATCCTTTCCTTCATTTGAGCCTTATCTCCTTGTCTCTTCATTTTAGCAGCCTCCCTGTGTTTCTGCGTATCAGGTAGAGCTGCTTTGATTCCCATGCTTGGCACACCTTTTCATTGTAAGGGGCAGACTTTAGGTATTCACCAGGGCGGGGCAGCCCCGTTTGCCACTTTCTGACGCTATATGTGGGGGAGAGGTCAGAGAGGGAACAATGCCACTTGCCTGGCTCTTGCTGCATTCCCAGTCACTTTCCCCACTTCCTGTAAGTGTCTGGCACCCTTCTAGTTGCTGCCCTGTTGCTGATTCCCAGAGTTGGTGTGTTTGCAGACGTTCTAGGACCCTGAAGGCCCTTTAAACATTCTCTCCTGAGAGACCAGCAGTTTCTTCCTTTGCACCAACCCCCACTGCTTTACAGCCAGAGGTTATGAGGCTTTATTCTCCTGTCACTGGAACCCTGGGCTGTGCGGTCTGGCCTGGGCTAGGATTGCTTGCTCCCCAGTTGTCCCTCCCAGTTTTTATCTGCCATACATTAATGTGGGACCACTTGTTCCAGCTGCCTCACTGCACCATGTCCTCTCTGCCTTTCCTACCCATCTGGATGAATGTTTCATCTGTAAATCCTTGGTTGTCCGACTTTCATACAATTCAATTTTCTGACAGTTCTGGTTGTTTTTTTGTTTTTAGACTGGTTGTTACCTTTCTTTTGGTTGTGTGAGGAGGCAAAACGAGTCTCCCTACACCTCGATCTTGACTGACAGTCCCACTTCCTCAGTCCTAGTTTTATTTTGACATTCCTTCTCATCTTTAGGGCGGTGTCTTATCTCTCTCCTTCCCTCAGTGAGTCTCTTTTCTCCTAATTTTTATTGTAACGTTAAAATTTAGGATCTGGTTGCTATTTAATATGTATATTTACATTAAAAAAAAGTTGAAGTGGACCCTGGCTGGTGCGGCTGAGTGGATTGAGTGCTGGCCTGTGAACCAAAGGGTTGCTGGTTCGATTCCCAGTCAGAGCACATGCCTGGGTGCCTATAGGCCAGGTCTCCAGATGAGGGCACACAAGAAGCAACCACACATTGATGTTTCTCTCTCTTTCTCCCTCCCTTCTCCTCTGTATTAAAAATAAAATAAATAAAATCTTTAAAAAAGAAGTTGAAGTGGGATTTCTTATAGGACCTTTATGTTTTATTCTCTAGTGACAAATACGAGTACATACAAGACTAAAGGAGATGCAGAAGTAGGCTGAAAACTACATTCATACTAGGATATTTTGCTCCTCTTTTCTTTCGTTTGTATTTCAGGCATCCTGAGCTGCATATGCTGCTCTTCAGAATGAGTACACAGTGCACACAGTGTTCTGAGGACCGGCTTTGTAACTGAACCAAACTCCCCTCCAGCAGTTACACACATTTTGGCATTTCTCCTGTCCATTTGTTTAATCTTTCCAATTCATTTGATCTTCTGGCATGAGAGCTGACAGCTGCAATTGCATATGGGGTTCATAAAGTAGCTGAAGAATAAAAGGCCATGACCCAGCTCTTGTATAATTTCACTGATTACTGAGTTGGCAACTCAGAAATACTACAGATTTATTTGGCAGGTCAGGTGGAACATTATCTTTATTTTACAGGAGGGGAGTTTATGTATAAGAGGGATTGATAATTGATCCTGAGTAATGTAAGTTATATTTCCTAAATTCTAGCCTTACTGTTTATTGAGTACCTGTTAGTCACAGTACTTTGTGTTATGTACACATTATATCTAATCCTTAGAATAATATTGCAACAGAGATGATATGACCCTATTTTTCAGATGCAGAAAGTAGACTAACTAAGGTTAAATACTTATATCTACATATATAGTATTACATGGTAAATAGTAGGACTGGTATTCAAGTTCAACATCATCTGTTCTCGAAGCTTGTAGACTATCCATTACACACTATAGCAGTAACATATTTTTTTTCAAATGGTATTTTATTTCCATTTTACTGTTGATGAACATGGACTATTATGATGAAAGGTGCTGTGAACATTATTGTACATGTCTTTTGGTGGAATTATCGGGTCACAGAGTATACGTGTGTTCAGATGTCACCAAGGGTTTCCTATAATGTTTCTGGTGTGTGCATATTCTAGTTGTTCCACTTCCTTGCTAATACTTTCTGTTGGTTTTAAAAACTTTTAGCCATGTGGCAGATGTCTAGTGGTATCAATTTGTGATTTTGATGTGCACATCTCTGATGGTTAATGACTTTTATTTGCATATCAGAGATCTTCTTTTGTGAGTGCCCAGTCAAGACTTTTGCCCATTATAAAAAAACTCGATTGTCTTCTTGCCTAAGTTCTTTATATATTCTGGGTACTAAATTTTGAGTTACAACTATTTTTTTTCCCTGTAAGTCTTCCTTTTTTATACATAGTGGTGTCCTTTGAATACTTTTGTCCAATTTCAGCTTTTTCCCTTTAAAGTTAGGCCTCTGTGTTCTTTTTATAACACCTTTGCCTATCTGAAGGTCATAAAGATGCTTTTCTGTAGAACTTTATTATTTCACCTCTCACATTTAGGACTATGGTTCATCTGAAATTGGTTTTCATGCAAGATGTGAGGTAGGGGTCAAGATGTTTGTCTCCTGTGGATATCTAGTTGATTAAACACCATTTATTGAAAAGACAAGGACCATGTTTCCTGTTTCACCTCATCTCATCTAGTGTAGTGCTCTGTGAACATTATAGGGGAGAGTAGAGAATTTGCCAGTCATGGAAGGGTTTTTATAACATGAAGGCCACAGTTGGGGTGTCCACCATGCAGGGCAGGGCAGAGGAAATGGTTTCCCATTGCTGCGTGAGAGCAGTTTGTATGTTGTTTCGAGGTCTTCCTAGCTTCACTTTTCCCATAAGTTTCTTTACACAGAAAACTATGGAGGTTTGGACTATAGTCCCTTTCACTGGATTGAAAATAACAGAAATTATCTATTTAAAACAGAGTTCTTTAGCTGTATTATCTGATGTGTTCTATTTGTGCGCAAGAAATCCACATGTAGTTTACCACAGTGGGGACCTTTCCCCCTCATTTGTTTTCACTTGTTCTTCTCAATAGCCAACTTGATTTTTAAGTAAGCTCTAAGAAAGGATTCCGTGAGAGACTTTTGGTCCTGGCCATAATGAAATAATGTATACTGGAATACCCTCCTACCATTAAAAAAAATACTGTAACACAGGAAAAAGATGCACAGCCACTGTTCACAGACATATAAACCTTATATGCTTGAAAGGCAATCCGAATAAAACAAAAACCCTGAAGAAATAGAAATTTGAAGAGACCTGCTAAAGAAGTTGAATTTGCAGTTAAAAATCCTCTAAGCAGGAACAGCAGGCTGCTGCTGGCCCAGGAACAGCCCTGTGTTATGCTGAGGTCCGTGAGCACAAGGAATAACTCCTGCAGCTCTTTTTATGATCTGCATGTGACATAACATTTTTGGTAAATGTTAAATAGAATTAAATCAATTGAATGACATGGAACTAAGTAAAGAATTTCCCTTCTGTTGAGAAAGTGAACAATTTTTTACCTTCTATCTTTGGTAAGGATCCTTTGATCTCTCTGATTCATTTTTGAAAAGGTATAGCTCCTATGGAAATGAGACTGCTTTAGTTTCTTGTGTATGTGAAACAATATAGGATTAGCAACACCTCAGGGTTTTCTTGGTGAACATCTAAGTCGTGATGGGTACACGTGTGGGCTGTATTGTTCCCAGGCATGCTGCTGTAACCTAAGACCACCAGTGCTGGTGTCTTACATGAGTTAAACCAAAAGTAACATCAACTCTCTTTCTAGCCATGGGAATTTGATTTTGTTTTTTGGAGGGGAGGGCAATGTGTGTGTGTTTCCTGCCACTATCATTTTGTCGAACTCTGCAATGTCCACTTTAGAAGAAAGAACCAAAGTATAGCATCCCAATTATTTCTTAAAATTCATGAGTTTCATCCAGCATTCAGCTAACAGCTGAAAATCCTGTAAAGTGAACAACATTTAGAGGGCTATTGGGAGCCTTACTAGAAGTTAGACAGTGACTCTGAGCAATGAATAGCTCAACCTGCAGGAGAAAACCGTGCCTCAGTAGAAAATAAAAGTCTCCTTTGAAGCAAATGGCAAGTTTTTGTTTACTTACAGAAACCTGAAATAAGTGTGCTGATATTTATTGGGCCATTACAGAGATTATGTTCCTGATCAGTGCCTCCTGCAAAACTAGTTAAGAAGCCTGATTATACATCAAAGTCTTCTTCTAAACCCCAAATATCCTGACATGATTGAGGAAAAAATGAAGCAAACTCTTCTTTTGAAATGATCTCATAAAATTTCTCACAGAATCCAATGTTGAGAAAAAATCCAATCCTGATGTGTATTATGCAAAAGCTTTTTAAGAAAATACATAAAAAATGTTGATGGTGGCTTCAACATTTTAAAAAATGGTGGCTTTTCTAGTCATTTAGTTATTTTTATTGTGTAATGGAAATATTTGGGAGCGTTAACTAGAATAAAGTAGAGATTTCCTCAAAATATGCATAGCAGTTAAAATTAGTTGCATATCATATTTTAAATATACTTATGTTTAACAGAGTATATATCTAAAATTGCTATAGTTTTTAGTAAAAGAGACAACACAGGATGTATAATATACTACTTTTATAAAAGTAATATATTTGTGATACATCCATATTTATAGGATATGAATGTGCAGAGAAACATCTGGAACAAGTACCCCAGCATGTTAACAGGGGTTATCTCTGGGTGATAGGAGGAAGCTGAATTAATTATCTTTTTGCTTATTCTCTTAACGATTTTTTTGCAGTAAACATGCATTGGTAGTTTATAATTTTTAAAAGCAAACATGGGAGTCTGCATTTCTGCCAGCTTTAGCAAAGGTGGAACGCGGTTGCCGCCCTACCACAGGTGGCCCTGCTCCCAGTGACAGGCCAGTGCAGGTGGAGACCCGTGCAAAGAATGCAGCTAGGTGCTGATGGACTGGCTAGCCAGGAGAGACGCCCAGGGCTGCTGACTCTGCTTCTATTTCAAGAGGAAAACTCCACGTGAGTTCATGGGAATAGTGTTGAGATTTAGATGACTACCAGGTTTAGGTCGTGAGGGTAATGTCTTGATCACAGACAGGGAAAGAGGTGATCTAGTGTCAGTGTTGCCAGGCAGTCACTGTCCAACCACCCTAGAGAGCAAGGAAATAGGGAAGTGCAAAGAGAAGGTAAAAAAAATGTCTTTCATTTAACCTATAGTCTTGCTAAGGTGTACTTCTCCTTTTCAGTTTGCCCCCAGAAAGCTTCCAGAATGTCCTGATCTCTGTAGGGTGCCTTATTATTCCCCGGGCTGCCAAGCGTCTTCCCTCTGAGCACCCCTCTCTTGTTCTGGAGAAATTGTGGTATCTTGACCGGTAATGATGATTAGTCCTGGGACATAGCTTCCTGCCTGCTGGTTCCTCGAGACTAGAGACCACACTTCCCACTTAACTTATTTCAGGACTTGTCACTCACTCCCACTTCCTCGTATGTGTGTATGACCTGGCTCCATGGCCTCTTCTTTGGTACTAAGCCTTGTCTTCATTCATTCCCTGACACTTTTTTGTTTTCATTTGTTCTTTCAACAAAGATGCAATGAGCACCTACTTTGTGCCAGATCCTGGGCATTCCTTGGTAAACCAAACAAAGCCCCTATCCTCGTGGAATTTATCTTCTAGAGCCAGAAAATAAAATGAGAGAAAAAGAAACATTTAATATAATGCTGAGCAGTGAGAAGTGCTAGTAAATAACAACAGAGATCAATGTGTTTTCTTTTGCTTATAGGGTACTCTGTGCCTTGCAAAAACATTTTTTTATTCTAAATCATCTTTTTAAAACTAATTTCAAAAGAAAAAAACCCATCAAATTAGAATAAAAACTTACAACTTTAAATAAAAAATACAAAATTCATGGTAAATACTTTTAAAATCCAGAGAAATGTCACCTCTTTACAGATGTACAATATTTGTGTTTCAGTGTCTGTGGTTGGCTCTGTTGTTTACTCTGGTGCTTATTAGGCTTACATGGCAAATTTGATCTCCAGTTAGAGAGGTAATTTGGGTCTGTGTCACAGACTCTGCACCATAACACTGTCCCGTCACTTCATAATATAAACTACTTGTCAAGAAAGAGTTTCAGCAAGTGGAGGAAGAGAACGCGACAAGAGCAGGGCGGGCAGCCCTGTTACTCGGAGTGTGCCCTGCACAGGTTATCTTTGTGCAGGTACGAGGGCCGTTTCACCCGGTACTTCAGTAACACCTGCTGCTCATATCTTTGTCACACTGCACCTAAGGGCTGTACCCAGAACTTTTTAGTTTGCCATTTCCTTCTGGAAAATAAATATTTGTTCTTGTCCTTGCTGCTCACGCCCTTTCTCCTTTTCCTCTGAAACCAGTAAGAATGAGCTCCTTCCTCTAACATTCATTCTTATTATTTTAGAACAGAAGAGATCTTTGGAGATGATCTAACCTAGCTCCCTCATTGTGAGACTGAAGTGCAGGACTGCAGAGGCTAAATGGCCTGTGTGTGCCATACGGGTGGCTCAGCAGGGACTAGCCTAGGTTTCTGCATTTCTCATTAGGGAGTCTTTTTATCATTGGGCTTTACAAAGGCTGAGGGCTTAAAAACATCATTCCTAAAATATGTGCCTAGGTGCTCTGGGACACTGCTGCCAGCTCACAGGGGTGCCAGCTGCAGAATATTTTAAAATTTCAAGGGAAATGAACAGCTGTTGAATACTGTGGAAACTATTAGCTCCGTGTGGTTCAAGTATTTTTTGTTTTTTGTTTTTAATATTTTATTTATTTTTAGAGGGAAGGGAAGGAGAGGGAGAAGCATCAATGTGTGGTTGTATCTCACGTGCCCCCTACTAGGGACCTGGCCCACAACCCAGACATGTGCCCTGACTGGAATCGAACCAGCGACCTTTGGTTCACAGGCCCCTGCTCAGCCCACTGAGCTATGCCAGCCAGGGCTCAAGTTTTAGTATTAGATTGCACTGTATTTCTTTCGATGACACCTTAGTTTTGCAGAGCTGGGGGTTTGGTGGGTTACTGTGATAACAAGCAAGAATCTGGTGAAAATTGATGTGGAAAAAGAAATGGGGATGGCGGTGTTTAATATGATCCTATGGCGTGAGAAGCTGTACAGGGCCCGACAGGTACCCAGATCTCACTAGTAAGCAGTGGCAGTGATTTAAGAATGAAATAAGAACATTAATTTTTCTTGTACTTGCTTTTTTGTTATATTTTCAAATGTTGCTAAGTTGCTAGGTCAAAATAGTTATTAAACTGTTTATACCCAATTACTTAATAAAGGGAACTCTTAGGCATTTCTCTTGGCTTGGGGTGCCATGTAAAAGTTACTCAGATGCTAAGGGCTGACTTAGTGTATCTTCCTGTGTAAAGCTTTTTACCAAGGAAAGGAAAGGCTGAGTAAGGGTGCATGAAATTGGATGTGTTCAATAGCGAGGGGCGGTGGAGCACTCCCAAGGTTATTTGATCACTGCTAGCTGGCACAATGGCCGCTGCAGCAGATTCTAGACAAAGTTGCTGCCTGGCCAGTATTTGAAGAAGATAAATTATCGGGCTTCCCTGCTTTTTCAATACCTTTTTATCTTGAGGACCTTTTTGGGGATTATTGGCTCTTTGTCATGTGCCCTACAGCTTACATTTGGGGGCCCCGTTATGAGCTCTGGGCAGTGTGCCTTGAAATACCATTGTGGAGACAATTGTCAGAGTACCCAGAGGTGAACTTGTAGTGGAAGAGAACACTTACCTGTCTTTCTCACATCTGCCATTGTTTTCCTTTTTGAGTGATTCCCACAGAATCCATTTTTTAGGGACTGTAAGGCAGCTTCTTTTTAGGTTTATTTTTTTTATTGCATCCTGCTTGTTAGCAGATCCACCCAAGAATGCAGTGAACACTGAAATTATGTGTAGGAGGAATAAATAATATTTTTAGAAAATTATCATTTATGACATTAAAAATTTTGGAAAACAGGAAAGAAAAATATCACCAATATTTCTTTCTCAAAACTGCTTTTAAAATTCTGAGGTAGGTAAGCCTAGACTTTTGTTCCTAAGAATTTTTTTCTTTTTCTTTTTTTAAAAATCCTCACCCAAGGATATGTTTGTTGTTGTTTTTTTTTTAGAGAGGAAGAGGTAGAGGGTGAGGGAGAGGGAGACATAGACAGAGATAGAGAAAGAGACAGAGAGAGAGAGAAACAGCAGCATGAGAGAGAAACACTGAGCGGTCTGCCGTACGCACCCCAACTGGGGATTGAACTCGCAACCTGGGTATGTACCCTGACCAGGAATCGAACCCACAGTCTTTTGGTGTACTAGATGATGCTCCAACCAGCTGAGCCACCCGGCAAGGGCAAGAATCTTTTCCTTTTTATGTAGTTGCTCATAGTAAGTTATTCAGTTGTGTATCCTTTTTTCCTCCACTGCTAGAAGCTAGGGTAGCATAATAACTCAGAACTGAGCTTTGCTCTCAAATGAGGTTCAAGTCTCAGTGATGAGTTGTAGGGCAGTGTTTGATTTCTGGGTCTCGGTTTCCACAACTAAAAAATGAGAATACTAATACCTACGTCATAGACCCTGTGAAATTAAAAAAATTTTTTGTAAAGTGCTTATTATAGTGCCTAGCACATACTAGGGACTTAGTACATTGTTATTAATATACCATTAACATTTCCCTTTTGCCATGTTGACTTTATGGCCGTATTTGAAATAACTGCATGATATCCCATCAAGTTGTATACATTCTTATTTGTGTAACTCTTCATCTATTATTACATTCTTAGGTTGCCTCTAAATTTGCACTAGAATAAAAGCATTCTGCAGCAAACTGTTAGTCAGTCAGCAGACTCGATAAGTGCTCACGATGTACCTGGACCTTTGCTTGGCATTGGGAGCACAGACTTCAGAGTGGCACAGTCCGGGCCTTGAGGGGCTCCCAGTCTGGGAACAGATGTGTACAAATCACTCTTGTTTTGTGGTAAATGACATCACTGTCCAACTTACTGAGAAAGTGCAGAGGAGAGAACAAAATGCCCGACTCTGCCTGAAGAGCTTAGGGAAGGTGGGAGAGGGTGTAGAACAGGGGTGTCAAACTCATTTTCACTGGGGGCCACATCAGCCTCGCGGTTGCCTTCAAAGGGCCGAATGTATTTCAATCCCTTAACAGTTAAGGAATTGTTACATTTATACAGTCCTAAAATTATTTTGGCCCTTTGAAGGCAATCATGAGGCTGCTGTGGCCCCCGGTGAAAATGAGTTTGACACCGCTGGTGTAGAAGATGGGTTAAGTGAGTTAAGGGGTAGGGAACAAGTTATTAAAGGCCTTTCAAGCCATTATACAGAGTGGGGCTTTTATTCCCAGTACAGCGGGAAAGTTGGTTTTGAAGAGAAATGGCATTATCTGCTCAGGTTTAGAGCTGTAGGGGGCAAGGTGGAAGCAGAGAGTTTAATTAAGAAGTTATTAAGGAGTCCAGGTGAGACATGGTGTGGTCTAGACCAGGTGGGAGTGGTGGAGGTGGTAAGGAGTGCCCAGAGGGAAAGAAGTAACCCACAACGTGAGCTGTCAGGTTGCATGTGAGGTGCCTGAGAAAGAGAGGAGTCCGGGATGGGCTCCTAGGTGCTTATCCTGAGTGACTGGGAGGGTGGAGCTGCCATTTCCAAAAAGAAGAAGGGGTGTAGGAAAGGCGGGTTTGGGGAAAAAATCAGGAGCTGAGTTTTGGAATGTGCTGTATTTGAGATGTTTATTATACCAGGTAGACATTCAATAGGTAGTTAGATGTAGGAGTCTGGTTTGTAATGGAGTTATAAATTTGGGATGTGTCAATACATTTGTGGCATTTATAATATGTTTTTAAAATTTGGTTAGTTATTTTAACCACTACTCCCCTTATATAGCACTTTGTTTGGGATCTTCGTCTATTTATTTATTAAAATATTTTATTTATTTCTTTTTAGAGAGAGGGGAAGGGAGGGAGGAAGAGAAGGAGAGAAACATCAATGTGTGTTTCTCATGCATCCCCATACTGGGGACCTGGCCCACAACCCAGGCATGTGCCCTGACTAGGAATTGAACTGGCGACCCTTTGGTTTACAGGCCCATGCTCAATCCACTGAGCCACACCAGCCAGGGCTTTCTTTGAGTTTTTTCTTAAAAAATCCAAATAAACTTGAGAGTTACTTTGTAAAAATTTTTTATACAATGGGGCAAAAGTAGGTTTACTGTTTATGTGGAAAATAATATAATAATAGCGATAATAAACTGTATTTTAGGTACTCACAACTGTAAACCTGCTTTTGCCCATATATATACGAACTATATGGATATATTTACTAGAAAACTAGAAGTCTTTGGGGAAGACTCAGCATCTTTAAAATGGATCTTTGTGTCTAGTGTCACATTATGTCTCCCCATTTAGTTTTCCCTTTTTTCTCCTAGTAAGGGTTCATTCTTTCTCCCCACGTGTATCACACACACTTCTTGATCATATTATGTCCAAGTGTTATATACTTTTTGTTTGCATTGTCATAAGCCCTTTTTTCACTGGTATTTTGATAGGTTTTGCTCTTATAAAGAAGTTATTGTACATTGATATATTTGGTCACTTACCAAACTTCTGGCACTATAGATAATATCATACTTGATGTCTTTGTTTTTTTCCTAAGAATAGACTTGTATCACCTGAAAATAATAATTTTGTCTTTTTCCTTTCAATGTTTGAGTCTCATTTGCATGCGTGCTGAGAAAGGAAATGGTAAATGTAAGGTGGGGAAAAGTAAGGAGGCAATTAACACCTAGAAGTCTAATCACAGCTTACCATTTTTGTTTTGTTTTGCTTTAGCCTTGCCCTAATTATTCCTTTTCCTTGCCCTTTTAAAAACTCACTTTTGATGGACTCTTTTGAGTGCCTAGAGCTTATCTGTTTGAGATTCGTGAGCATCTCTAGTGGGTTTGGTGTGGTGTGTTTGGTTTCCGGCCGTTTTGCTCTTCCACGGACTTACTCTGAGTGCTGGATCACTGCTGTTGGAGCAAAGCGCTTTTCCTGCTGAATCAGTATTTAACTTTCATGGATACAGAAAAAAAAAAAATTAAACCCACTAGAGAGTACGTAGCCAAGAGATTTCAGTCCTATAATTGGATAGGGCTCTAAGGAAAATTTAAAACTGAATAGCCTACTCCCCAGCCATCAGCACAGTAACAATGAATTTATACTATGAGTATTTAAAAAGAATTATTGTATGATTTATAAAACAATTGCTTTTGAAAACTTTTATTTTCAAGCTAAGATACTATAATTTTGCAAATTTGAAAATTATTTTTGTTTGAGAAATCTTTCTAAATACAAACCTGTTTCACTTCTGCTGTGAACTGCAAGACAGAAAATGACTTGCTGATGCACCATTGATTTCTCTAATGCTTTACCATACCAAGTTAACTTTCAAGTTCTGTTTTCTGTTTGTCAAGTTACGCTTCTTGTGACCTTTCTCCTTGAAGTAGCAGCGGGCACCCTCTGAAATGCTAGGATTTTGTACCACCAATGATAGATTCACTGGAAAGCTTTTAATTGGCCTGCATCGCCTTGTTTAAATAGCCAAACACCTGCTAGGCAAGCCCTGCGCATGTGAGTGGGGCTATATGTTCCTTTCTTTAGTATTTGCAAGGCTGAAGCACAAAGACAGCGATTGTTACCCAATAAGCGGTAGTCACACACTTCTACCAATCGCCTTAGGAGGGCTGGTTACCATGGAATCCACCATCTGTTCACTCCCCGCCGGAATGTGATTATCCTTGCTGGGCTGTGAACTGGGGGAGGCAGGGGAGCACGTGCCGTGCGAAATTATCTGCAATGGACTGGGTTAATGGGAGGCTAGAGCTGGCTCACTGGAAGAACAAATGAAGGGAGTTTTGCTTCTACCATTTGTGACTTCTAACCAAGAGGAATAAATTCAGCTTTTATAAGGTAAGTAACCGTGGTACTGTGTATCCAGAATGTACTATATTTGGTGTGGAGCATTATCTCCATGTGGTCCAATGAAAGGGAACTGTCAGCTGTTCTGGAAGAAATCTCTAGTGTTATACACTTCTGTTTTATTTATTTTAAGCAGCTCATATGCCTGTACAAGTACATCTTAGTGTTGGAAAAATTAAAGAATTACTCTTTAATCTTTTATCATTTTTCATGCCTGTGAAATTGTGTTATATCTTCTGAAAGTGGCAAAAAGACAGTTGTTTTTAATGGTTTCTCAGAGTGAATTATACTGATAATTCTTTTTGAAATACGCCCATGGCCACGTGTTCAATGTCTGTTCTTCAAATAAGAAAATGTCTCGGGTCAGGTCAGGGACATTTGTAGGTTATGGTTTAATTGATGATTATTGTGGCCCATATGACTGACCTACCATCCCTAGGCCACGTTTTGAAACGCGATGTTTATGCACTTTTATTTTGCAATGCTTTTGCACAAGTTTCAAGGGCCTGAGCATGTGGAAACAATGTGACAGGGCTGTAAAGGCGGCGGGGCGGCATGCAGGCTCACTAATAAAGGAAGGGGCAAAGCTAGGAAGATCTGCTTCTGTTTCAAGGGCTTCCTTTGTTTTCCTGTTTCAACAGCCCCTTAAAATGTGTGATGCATATTGTAAGCAGTCAAAGGAGATTTTGGAGCTAACAAATGGATGACTGACATTTTTCTGTGTGGCTAAGAGGTTGGTAGCTCAAACAAGGGACTTCTATGTCCTTTGTAAGGCAGCATTGTGTCCCCTTCCTCAAAACAGTGCCCTAAAATATAAAAGTGAAAAACAAAAAGAGTGCTGTCTATACTCTGGACACTTCTTTTGTGTAAGTTTTCCTATCATTTAAACCTCAGTGCCAGGGCTCCGAGCGTCTAGCGGGTCTGCCATTTTTATTTGCCATAGGAAGGGTTGCAGGGACAGGCTTTGCTCACGCAGCGTCAGCCCTAATTGTGCTGCTCAGCTGTCATCTTGGACGTTCATGTCAGTGGCTGCTCAGAGAGCTAGCAAAGGGCATTGCGAACAGACTCCACTTGTTTTGCTTTTTTAAGTGGTAGTATTAAATTAGATAACCTGGCATTGGTCAAGGACTCATGTTCTTACTTCAAGAACAGGTTTTTAGAACTGTCCATTGTGGGTTGTTGGTATTAATTGGAGTTGACTGTAAAAGTCTTATTTTTTGTGCTTACTGGCCTATATAGATTATTATTATTACTATTTAAGTTTTTTGAATATACAAAATTAGATCGGGTATATACTAGCTCTAAAAAAAGCATATTTTTCAATGACAGACATTCTGTCTGGCTGAAAATTTCCTTAGCAGCATCTGTAAAAAAATTTTTAAGCTAAACTTGTATTATTGGGATGAAATTGTCACTCATAATTGTCACCCATAAATGTCAATCATGCACAAGCAATATAAGTTTTGGAGGGAAATGAGATAATGTAAAAAATAAAAGCAAACGTGAAAAGCCTGTGAGTGAATGGGTGTGAAGTGCATGAGCATTCGTGCCTGGGTTGCGGTTACTTAAGCAGTTGAGTTGGGCTGGGTAAATGTGTATACTTCTCAAGTTCTCTAGTGTTTGTGACTTTCCTTACTGGTTTTATCATTACCGAGTTAAAGTTTCATTGTGTGTTTTTAAGTGGGTGTTTGTTACTTTTCCCCAGTGTTTTATGGATATTGACAGGAACTCAGTCATTTATTTTCACTTTTAAGCATGTTGCTTAATATATTCTTCGAGTTTTCTGAGTAATAAAATAATAATTCCTTAAGATATTCAAGATATGTTGAAAAAATGTTGGTCCATAGCCACTGACAACAAACTTCGGGTTACACTTTCTCAAATCAGTGAAGAGGAGTGTGTAGCAGGGACAGTCCCTGGAGCACCTGTGGTCCCAGCCAGGGTTCCTGGGGGTGAGGAGTGTGCTGCCACGTGACGTAGTTCACTGGAAGGCGTGTGGCTTTCGGACCTGCTGTTTCTCACTGCCCATGGTGAGGTGTTCGCTTCTATCCACAAACATTGTCAGTGGTAAGACCCACCACCGTGTGCCTACAGCCTCGGGGTAATGAGTTCAGAATGTGAATTCTTGGGTCTGCTGAGGATGAGTTGCTTTCTGATTCTCACTGTCCTAGTCTGTCACAGTAGGGAAAGGTGCTAGGTTTCAGTGAGTTCCGAGATTTCTCCCAGCTTTTCAAACTCTGTGATGGCTTGATGCTTTTCAGCCCTTCAGTACAACTTTAAGATTTTACTAAATGACACGTTTATATATGTGTTTGTAAATCTGTAAAGCTACCCTGATTCAGAGCTATTTCTTATAGAAGTGTTATGTAGATGAGAAATCAGAAACTCTGAATTAAGTGCTTGGAGTGATTCAAATTCATAGCAGTGTGAGTAGACAGCAAATTGACCCACCACCAGCTCAGTGCAGACAGTCAGTTTCTGCCTCTGGCTTTGGGACATGGTGCTGGAATGCCACCTGACCTGAGTTAGAATTGAACAAGTGGACTACGGAGCTGACGACCAGCTGTTAACTCTCACATTTTTCTCCCTGTGTGTTCTGTTGCCTCATTCTGTTTCACCTCTAAATCGAGTCTTTCTGTTTGCTTGTGGGATGCAGATTCATAATCCATTTTTTTGAAGTTAAGTATATTTGGTCACTGTGGTCCACTTGGCCCATGAGCTGTCTGTGCTGTGGGGCTCATCTCATGTTTAACTCCCTCATTTTACAGAGAAGAACCCGAGGCCTGTAATGATTAAGCAAGTTGTCCAGGTTCACCAAACTTGAATTGCAGAAACAGCTAACGTTGGGTGTTGCATGTTGACTGTAAAGATATGGGGTAAGGTCAACCGACTTCCTGCATTGTTGCCCTCATGAGGTGCAGGGTTGTGGATGTCACCCTAAGTCTCACAGACAGGCTTCTCAGGGATTTGGAGTGAAGGGAGACTCTGAGGATGCTGGCATTGCTGGTGCTGCTACGTCCACATGTCTGTGGGGTTGAAGCTGTTTGCATCTGGCGTGACTTTTAAAAGTAGATATACTGAAAATTGCCCTCTCCCACGATTCCATATTGCCATGGTTTCAAGAAATGCTTAGAATGAGTTAATTTTGTGTGTTAGTAAAATTTTGCCTTGCTGTGTTAAGTTTAGAACCACAGGATGTGAAGCCTACAAAATGTGCATGTGGACGATGTACTCCCCCAAAAGCGCTACACAGATTTCTCTCTATAGGAGTAGTCATTTATGTGATTATCAGAGGCTGTTTCTTCTGAGATGCTCCCTCTTCTACTTTTACAGCTGTTCCCGTGCCTCCCTGTAAGTTGAAAAGGCAGAACTTTCTGCAAGCTGGCCGTGAACGGGCCTGTGTAGGCAGCAGCAGATCCTTGGGACAGATTGGTGTAGCGTACTCACTTCTTTCGCACTCGGTTGCCACCACTTTAAGCCCAGGAATGGCTCCATGGGCTTGTGTGAGGGTGTCTAGCAATACCTTATTCTGAGAAAAGTTTTATATTTTGTGAATGACCCCCACTCCATGAGGCTAATTGTTCTGTGGTAACAAATGTTTCCAGTTACTGACTTCCCCTATGAACAGTTGTTTCCTTCCTTTCTTCCTTCTTGTCTGCTTAAATCCTGTGTTCTTTAAATTTTTTTTTTTTTTTACTAATTCCCAGTCCTGAACTCATGTTAATGAAATCATATGACAAGATATATTCCCATAAGGCAAACAGATAGAATCTATTGGATTTTTTAGATCCTCATTATATATTGCTGGATATTTATGTTCATATAATTTGAAGATCTGTAAGGATCATTTCATTTTTAACTCTTGTTTTACAGAGAAAAATCTGAGGCCCATAAATACTAGGCACCTTGTCCAGGGTCACAAAACTTGAATTACAGGAACAGCTAATGCTGAGTATTGCATGTTGAATGTAAAGATATGGGGTAAGGTCAACCGACTTCCTACATTGTTACCCTTAGGAGGAGCAGAACACTGGGGTGTCACCCTAAAGTCTCGCAGATGTCATTTTCAGTATGCCTCAAGGGAGAGCAGCTAAGAAAGATGATTCTCTCAATAACCAAGGTCCTGAGAAACAGATCTGTTTCTCATTATAAATGCTTGTACTTTAAAAACTTCAACTTGCAAACCAACAAGATGTTTGTGGTTTTTAGTTACCATGTTCTCTCTCTTACATCCCTATCTATAGGAGAAGTAAAATGATGATGAGAATGTTGCTTGGTGCTTCTGGAGCCCAGAGCAGGTGGGGGGCAGGGCGCTAAGGAAGGAGAGCCTAAAGGAGGAGTACAGTTCTACCCTAGGGCGCACTTGTAACCTGCATAGTACATTCCTCCCGTGGGACAACACACCCTCTTCTGTGGACAGTGTTGGATGGACATACAACCTGTGCTTGCTTATCCAGCCTCCCTTTCCTCTGTTCCCCTCACCCCACCCACCTGCTCTAATTTGGGAGCGCCTTGGGCCACCCTACCAGCTTCGGAGACATTTTTTCTTTGGTTGTTAGTATTATCAGTATTAACCTTGCATTCATTCACCAAATATTTATTGAACATTTTATTTTACTCTTTGCTGGGCCGCGTGACCAGTGTCAGAGGATAGGGCACAGCACACAATGGGCAAGGTCTTTGGTAAAACTTGATAAAGGGCAGAGACATAGTACGCAAATGAGGGAACCGTGTAATTTCAGATAGTGACAAGTATGTGAGGACCAAATACGATGTGTAAGAGGGATTTGGGGGCAGCAAACTATATATAGAGTGAGTCATCAGAAAATGCTTTTCTGGGAGGTCTCACATAAGCTGAGACACAAATGCTAAGAATCCTGGAGTAGGAGTGTGTTGTTGTCTGCACTTTATTCAAGTGGACAGTGAGGAAAGCCTGTCAACAGGATCATTCGTGTTCAGTTAATGCTGCAAAACCATAGCACATGTTACCTTTCCTTTCAGGACTTAATACTGAATGTGTGCTCTTTTTCAAAATTAGAGTGTAATGGGCTAGCATGGGGAAGGCATTTCAGTACAGTGGTTAAGAGCACAAGCAGACCTAGAGTTAGTCCCACCTCGTGCGCTGGCTACCTGGAGAGTCTACACAAGTTACAAGACTTAATCTCTCTGCACCTGTTTCCCCCATTGTTAACGATATTAAAGGAGGTGATATTCCCAAACCCATTTAGTGCTAAAGATGATGGTGATAGTTGTGATGTTCTGTAAGAGGCATCAGTAATAATCCCATGAATGTTAATCTCTTTGCTACTGTTGGCAGTGAAAGCCTAGATAGTAAAATAATAGTAAATAGTAAAGCCGACTATTATTTGCCTTCTCTCTATACGATAAAATTTTTCTTTGATCTCTCCCATTTATTCTCTCATCACTCACATTCATTCATTCACTCCCACATTAATTTATTCAACAAACTTTTTAAAACAATCATTGAGGTATGACTGATGTGCAAAAAGCTGTACATATTCAATGCATACGACCTGAGTTTTGAACATAAGTAGACACTTGCAAAGCACCACCACAGTCTATGCCATAAACATATTCATCACCTCCTAAAGAACATTTATGGCCATCTACCCTTGCTGCATTCTAGATGAAGAACATGATTAGATGTGGCCTGTGCTCGCGGTGCTCAAGTAACAATGTGCTGACCTATCAGTTGCAGTCCTTTGATTGCTGTCACAGTGGAGGAGGGTGCAGAGGACAGAGGTGCAGGTAATTGACTGTGCAGGTGAGGTGGGCTGAAAATTCTAGTCTGAGGCAGGAAAAGCAGGGAGGCATGATGGGCCTGGGAAGTGCTAGTATCTGAGCACAGAATTTAAGGTGAGGTAGGGCAGGATTTGATAGGGGAGATTTTGGTTGCATAGATGTTTTTTACCATATCCTGTAAAGAATGAAGAATCTTTGAATAGTTGTAAACACTCAAGGAATAGGTCTCTGATTTTGTGGTCTAAAAAAGATAACTGGCAGTTTAAATGTTACAGACATCGGCAGGAACAATAACCAAGGCAGGCCAAATTCTTCTTCTTTATCATCTTCATCATCTTCATCTTGTACTTCATCCACAGCAGGAATATTTTTTCTTCTGTCATCACCACCACAACAGCTAAGTCATCTTATTCTCTCTTTTTTTTAATTTTTAAAAAAGGTTTAATTAATTCATTTATTTTTAGAGAGATGGGAATGGAGGGAGAGAAAGAGGGAGGGAAGCATTGCCTCCAATGTTGTGGGCTGGGAATCAAACTGGCGACCTTTTGGTTCATAGGCTGGCTGTCACTCAGTCTACTGAGCCACACCAGTCAGGGCTTCTTCTTGATATTAAGATTCTGAAGTCAGAACATCAAGTAAAACTTGCATAGTCAAAAAATTCCTTGAGAAATCCCTTAGAAAGGCATAGCTTTAGAAATCAACTCTCTAATGAAGTCCAACGCAAGGTGTATTTTCTTCGAGGGTTGGCAGGGGTTGCTGCTTCTGTGCTTGGGCATGAGGTGCAATGGTCACTTTGTTTTTGCTGAGGTGTCATGCTGTCTGAAGTATAAAGGAGCAGCAGGTTCATGATCTCTGTTTCATTCCTACTCCTGGGCACGTGAGCGCTGGGCTCAAGTTGCCTGAACAACTTAAACTATTGCACCTGTGTCTGTGAGCGCTCTTCTACCGCTGTTTTCTGTGTCTGCAAAGCATATTATAGTTCAATTTGAGCAAGTTTATATGCATTTATAGTACAGCTCTATAATCGCCGTTTATATGCTTTCTTTGCGTCAGACAATGCAAAATACGATTATCATCTAATTTAATCTTTAACAAACATTTGAAATTAATGGAATTTATCCTTATTGAGCACATAAAACTCTTGCTATGTGATATTCAAGTCATACTATATTCAGGTTCACTAATAATAAAATGTTGAACTGGAATAAAAGCCCTGTTCTATTTTGGCTTCAACCCTATATTCTTAGTGTTTATGCTCAGTTTTCTTTAATTAGAAAGCCACTGCATTAACCTAGACAAGAAAATATATATGAAGCTTAAATATTGCAGTAGCAGAAGTAGAGAAATGGTAAAATTCCAAAGAGATGAAGAGGGAGAGTTGAGTTACTGTCTTTAAGAAGCTCTTAGCAACTGTCAAAGAGCATGAACATGGTATTTCACAAAGGAAGAAACACAAATGACTAATACACGGGGAAAAAGTTTTGTATAACTGGCAATCAATATACAACATAAATATCCTTTTATTATTGGCAAAAATTTCTTGAATGCTTATATTTTGGATTGGCACCCTTTTATACTTCAGATGATAATGTAAATTGATACAACTTTTTGGAAAACAACTTGACAATATGTACTGGGTTGGCCAAAAAGTTCATTTGGTTTTTTT
>VMDR010012473.1:0-26521 GCA_007922815.1 Macrotus californicus | reverse complement strand
CTAAGGGGGGGATGGATGCTGGACGGTTGGGGGGTGCATGGCGGGGGGGAATAAAGGGGGAGAAATTGGGAAAACTGTAATAGCATAATCAATAAATATACAAAAAATTTTTGTTGTTTTTAAGTTGCTAAGTTTTAGAGGTAATTTATTACAATAGATAACGAATACAGCCATGGACACCATGATCTTGGCTTGCTTAGGAAGAAGGCCAACAGTACCTCTCCCGAATCTAGATGACCTGGCCTGAAGTCCCATTTTGGCAACTGGCTTTGTCACAAAACCTTACAGAGGTTTCTGGGAGACTTCAGTTTCTCCACAAAGCTACACCCTGAAATGAAGCAAAGTGACTGCATCCTGTGGACATTCCTATCATGAAGGACAGTGCTCGCTGGGAGAAAGTGGCTTGGCCCTGAACTCCATCCCAATAGATCCAAACTCCTGTGAAAACATATGAAAGCGTCACAATTTTTCTAGGCCTTTGTTCCTTTATAACACAGCTCTAATACCACCTTCTTATGTGGTTACAAATGGGTAGAGTGGAGATATAAAGGACTTTGGAAAAAGACTTTAACCTGCTATACAACTTTGACCAGGGGTGTTCAACCTTTTGGCATCTTTGGGCCACGCTGGAAAAAGAAGAGTTGTCTTGGCTCACACTTTAAATATATTGTGACATGTAATTACAAAAAAAAAACAAACCCTCATCATGTTTTAAGTACATTTACAATTTTGTGTTGGGCCGCATTCAGAGCCATCCTGAGCTGCATGAGGCCTGTGGGCTGCAGGTTGGACACCGCTGCTCTAGACAGGAACAATATCATCTCCATGACCACTGCCACCACCACCACTGCCACTTAGATGGAATGTGAGGGTCTGCATTTTATATCATGGTTTTGGTATCAAATATGAGGTCACCTGGGGAGACCTAAAGACTCTAGGCCATGAGGAATAAACACAAATACTCCCTGAAGACAGGTGGGCAGCATAAATATGTGAATCAGTTTAGAGGAAGCAGCAGGGAGGAACAGTGGGGTGTGGCATGAACACCGCAGTTAGAGAGTTCGTGCCCTCCCTCAAAGAAATTTTAAAACATTGTTGAGGGCCAAGCCAACCGAGTCTGCCTGCTAAATCTGATCCACCAAACACCAAGTTGGAATCAAGCTTTGTATCCAGCACCATATCTATTTGTATATATTGCTGTATATATATATCAATATAGATGGATGGAAGATTGGGGCCTCACCATATCCTTTGCAGATGTTGGGAGGTTCTATGAATAGGTCCTCATTACATATCCATTCATTCAATCCAGAAACATTTATGGAATACCCACTATAAGCTACATACTAAGCTACATAGAACAATCCCGTTGTACCAAATTTTGAACCTTAAATCCTTCTATTTTCTGCCTTTTCAAGTTTGGGTTATTTGTACCAGTACTGTATTTTCAGATAATGTAGATCCTCTATTTTAAGAAACGAGTTCCAGTCCCAAACCCACAAATAAAGAATTATTATAATAATAGCATATTCATGAAAAGCAAATTACTTATCTTGGCGTTGAATATCCTTGTAACTATTCCTGTACTTTTAATGTCAACAGAAAAAAGTTATGTCTAAGTCTGGCTGATATGGTAAATTAATGTTAATAACAGTTTTGACACTAATAGCAAGTTTTAAGGAGAAAAATCTCTAGTCTCTAAGCTGGGTTTCATTTCTTAAAAATCACCTCAGCTCGCTGTCACCAGATCCACCTAGAACAATTCCAGCTACTAGTTCACCTTCATTGGGAGCCTGAAATGACTAGGGCCTATGTAAAGTTTCTATGAAATTATATTCCTTTCCTGCCTTTGCTCACTGCAGATGGAGAAAACACCCACCCCCTTGAGTTACAACAGCCGAGCTTCACAGCAAAGACACATTTCTGAATGCCCATAAGCAAATTAATACCTACGTGGTTTCATTAAAGAATCACTAGCTGCTTCTTCAGAGTCTGAAAATCAGTTGTAAGAAATGTGAGCTATTCAATTACATACCAGATGAATGGGAAACCTCAGGCTTTATGTTAAAGAGATCATGAAATACCAGACAACAGGTTCTGCATTTTATCTTCATGTCCTTCCCTAGTACTGTGCACACGCCTTAATAACGTTCTATGAACCAGTCTGAGTGAACACTGTAACATGCCCAGGGAAAATGAAAAGGAATACAGCCCGTGACTCCTCCATCCTTTCCATCTCTTTCCAGAAGTCAACAAGGGTTCAAACAGCCCCTTGCAGACTCAGCCAATACGAGATGGTTGGCCTACAACATGCACCTCTACAATTACTCATAGGCTGCGAGGCTTTAAGCAAAGCATCTCTTCAAACTTTTCAAACGTTGTTCTTTTTCTATTACTAATTGAGTGTTTTACTTTTAGATAATCCTATAATGAACCAGCTCAAATGAGCAGAGAGGCAGGAGTGACAACCCATCAATAAAATAATTAAGCCAAAGTGGATTTTGTTAGAGACTTCTCATGTCATAATAGGAAATCTAGGCTACTTAAAATCAGGGAAATCAAATGGAATCATTTCTTTTTGTTTGAAAGGGAAAGTTAGCTGTAGAAGTATTTCTTTCACAGAACCCTCATTAACTCTGCTAACAATACTGGTTATTTACTCTGGAAGTACAGGCACAATAGAATATACCAATGGAGTACAAGGTGGTTTCCAGAATTTTCTTTTCCCTTCTCATAGTTTTCATTCAGAATTTTCTTTAGAATTTGGGCAAGAGAGAGACCCTCGACATTGTCTCTCTCCATTTTGAGATTCAGATTGTGGCCACAGTCCCCAAAGACTTTTGTGCCAACATGTACATGCCATGGAAAAAGGCAATCAGGGCATGAGGGGCACAGATGCAGGGAAAAATCCTACCTCTTCTCTCTCTTCCAACCAATGAGAGAGGAGAGTTCCAAGGCAGATACATTTCTTTCGCATTCTCCTCCCATGGCTGATCCAAGAGCCAGTTAGTCTTGTCTTACAACATAAGTTGATGATGCCACTGGCCCAGTTCACCCTTCCCCTCAAGCTTTGCATCCTCTCCAACTGGGAGCCTAGGATGAGCTACAAAACTCACTTCTGCAGTAATAACATTCAATGATTACCATGTGGCTTCAAGCTCTAAACAAGAAATTGAAAGAGAGGCCAGAACTGGCTTTGGGTACTCTTGGGTACCATAATGAGGGGGAGAGCAGGAACTAAATAAGGAAGTGACATGAACTTGAAGTCACTCAGGCTGATTGATGCCCAAAGTGGAGGCCACACATTGGACTGAGATAAGAGACACCCTTGAGTGGTTACATGAAAAGTGGTTACTGAAAACACCCGTCATTGTGGGACCAAGTGAAAGAATTACATACCCATGCTCCGTCAGGCCCAAACAGTTCTAGGAAGTTGCCAATGAATTCTCTGGATTTCTCTTCCCACTTCTGAATTAGATCATGACTCTTTTCTTCCACTCTGTTCACAAATTCCTTTGATCTTTCCTCCACAGTCTTTACCTTTTCTTTCATCTTGTCTACCTGATTCTGAAAGCGGTATTTCTTCTCCTGATCAAAAATTAAAGGAAAAAAATGCATTTATCTGAGAGTGCATGAGAGAGATCAGCATACATACTATGGTTATATTTTACTTCAACCTGTGTGTGTTCTTAACCTGAAGAGTCAGGACATTACTGTTTCCCAGAGCTGGACTGATGGGAAGGTGCATCTCTTGTAAGAAAAGTCCCTTGTTAGTCTTGTTGGGTATGTAAAGTGAAGTACAGGTGGTTTTAATATTCTTTCTTTTAAACGCCTTAGTTGAATTCACTTATTTAAGAGAAAAACCCAAATTACATATTTACTCTTACTATGACAGGTAGATATTGGGCAAATGCACCCCCTCAGTTCTGCTGAGACTTAGACAAAAGTATAAACTGTACATTGAATGGCCACTCAGAGGCGCCTGAGTCTTCTGTTTTACTGGGCATTGTTGAAACCACTATCCGTTGAAAAAGTGGGTCACTGGCTGGGCCTTAGAATCCATGTGCTATATTCAAATTTTCATTGTAATGATATTTTCCATTAAGCTAATTGAACTGCATCAATTCCCTTGGCAATGAAGAAAGATTTTATCCCAATAGCTTCTCTTGACTGGGACTTTGCTTTTCTCATAGCCTTTATGCAGCAGTGCTAGTATCTATGTGCCTGAAAGGCATTGTATGTTAGGCAAGTCACGTGTCACCTCTAAACCTCAGTTTCCGCATCTGTAAAATGGGACAATTATCATCCCTACCCTATAGGGTTGCTGTAACAATTAGGTAAGACAATGCATGGAATGTGCTCTGGCACAGCCTAGCATTTAGTAAAAGCTCAGTGTGCATTGTCTGTGTTATTACTATTAAGCGACGTATGCATTTAGTCCTGTTACCTGATGAGAATGGTATCAAAACCATGAAAATAACATGAGACAGAGGGTCTTCCCCTCCATGAAACCATGATACAGTTTCTCCTGAATAGGTAATAAGGTTTGTTTTTTTCTCTAATGGGATTGAAGTTCATTTCATATTTCAGAATATTTTGAGGAAACTGTAATATTGCTAAACCGGGTTAAGATTCCCTGATTTAGACCTTCCAAGCTTAACTGCAGCCTTAGAGTGGGTGTGAGCTATATGTGCTGCCACTCAGCTATTTTTAATATGTGGTTACTGTACGTAGCTCTCAGGGGCAGCGTGTAGTAGTAGAATGGGCACTGGACTGGGAGTCATGAGGCGGGGTGGCTGCTGCGGCCTCCTATCTACTTTGCTCATTGGACCTTGATCACAGCCCCTCTGAGCTCAGCTTTTCTCATTTCTAAATGCAAGGACATGGACTGGGTGACTGACCCTCAGCAGGTTCCTGTCACCTCTGAGGTTCTGTGATTCCTCTACATGCGCATCCAACACATTTGACTCGTCTCTGGGCTGAAGCCAGGTTGGTTGTCACAGAAAGGCCAGGAGAGCGTTCTTGCTGACTACACGGTCCCCTGAGCTAAGTGGCTTATCCAAAGGCTGCTTAAAGAGAATGAGCCAGAACTTTTGGAAATGGCTCGAGATGCTTGAATGGTTGACTGAATTTAGTTTAAAAGAACAGTTTAATTTATTGAAATAACCAGGGATTTATTCTTTATGAGAATGCCAAATAATCACGTTGAATTCTTTGCAGCCACTTATTCAGGTGCCACTTGAATCCCCCATTTTCCACTTTGTTGTCTGACTTGTGTGAAGCCACAGAGCTTGGACTGCCCACACCCCCACCTTGTGAGGGACAACTAATAATCCCTGTTTTACAATTAATGAGCCCCTCCTCATTGTGAAGGTACCAGTGATCGATTTGTGTAAGCTGCTGGATAATTATGGCTATGCATAATTATAAGCATCTAGTTTTGTGGGAAAATCCCTCTTGAAAAATACAGTATCTATTTTGGGGAACTGAACTTTTGTAGGGATGGAGAGTTCTTGTTTTAATCAACGACATGGGTTCGTCAGACTCTAGGCAAACACAGTTGTCCAGACTTGCTAACATTACCTCCAGCAACTGGGCTGCCCTCTTTGCTTTTTAACAGCATGTTTTGCTTGTTTTAAAGACTGTTTTAACAGTTGTTCTATTATTAAACTAACAGCAGCTCAGTGGGAACAATACGGCAGAAATATCCAAGGAAACCAAAGACTTTAGGCTTTATTTAAGCAGCTGTAATTTCTCTGGACAATAAAAAATAGCTGTTAAGGTGTCTAGCAAGCATCTGTAAGGCCTTAATAAAATGAAAATTTAAAAGTGTTAGAACAAGAAAGCATTTGCTCTGGGTTTAGCTTTCCATCGCCTCTCTGAGCCTCCCTCCTTCCCTTTGAGCAGAAGAGAACTCTTGCCTTTCAGGAGGGTAGATCTCTCAGAAACCCCTGACCCAAGTCTGAGAGGTCAAAAGAGGGAGGTTGGGATGAGGGGAGGGAAGCAAGGCAGCCCCTCTGTAAAATGTGAAACCCACTACCTGTGTGCCTTGGTTGACTTATGTTACTCCTTCGGACATTGGTTTTGCCATCTGCAAAATGGGGATAATAAATCATTGGGTTGTTACGTGGCTTGAATGAGATATGTGTAAAATATCAAAAACACTGAGTGGCATATAGTAAGTGCTCAAGAAACAGTGGTAGTGGTGTGATGTGGTAGTCCTCAGAGGGTACAAGGTGGCACACTTACATTTATAAAGCTGACATTTAGTTCCTTGGCTGTGTACCCTCTCTGGAGGTTGCGACGGGCATAAACATCATAGTCTCGGACAATTCTGGTGATGATGTCTGACGTTGAGATGCCTTCCGTTCTCTGAGTTGGAACGAACATTCCTGTTCAAAGAGTTAAGATGAGATAAAGAGAAAAAATTAAGATGCACTTGGTTGAGCCATCTTCTTTCATCCTCATTTCCAGGGCAAAGTTGAACTGCTGGGTGTGTCAGTGAGGTTTGCACATCTGACCCCAGCTGACTCTTCCAGGCTCAGTTCTGTATGCTCCTTTTCTGCCGTAAATACTGAGTGCTCATCCTTCTAGACCTGTTCCCTGGATGCACCACACACTCATCCAGCTCCTCATGTTTGCTCAGACTCAGCCCTTCCTTTCTGCCTTGAATCCTTCTCCTCTACTCACATCAGTCACATCATTTGTTCTCATCCTGCAGCATCCAGCTTTGAGCTTACGCCTCTGGGAAATCTTTCCTGATACCTCTGAGCAGAATCCCTAACACTGAGGACATACAATGAGAATGGTGCCCAATGCAGCTATGTAGCACATCTTCCATTAACAGAAGTATTTTAAATGTCTGTCTCCTTATAGAAAGAGAACATTCTAAAAGCACAGATTATGCCTTGACTGTCTTTGCTTCTCCAGCACCAGGCTCAGTGCCCCTGTATGTAGCACATGAAAGGTGCTCAATGAGTGCACAGTCAAGTGAATGGAGAGTAACAATTGAGTCAATGACTTAGATCACCGCATCCCCTCTTCTTCCCCAAGGAGATCTGTGTCACGTTATGCTGAAGAAAAAGTGTACTATTTTTGTTGTCTCTGATCTAAAGACATGCTTGTGGAGTGCTAGATGATTTTATTTCCCTAAGACCGTTCTACTCTGGATGGTGATTTCACCACTCAAAGGCCCTTTCATCCAGAATATGTGGGACTGAGTAAAAAAATAAAAGTAGAGGATGTCAAATTCCAGAAGAACTTCCTTACAGCCAACTGAAATGCTGTGTTGGCAATTGAGATCTTTCTACCCAGTATGATTACGGCTACTCAGAGACATCAGGCATGGGACGGCATGATGGATGGAGCCTGGAGACAAGAGAGCTGGGTTCTTGGTTTGTAGACTTGGGCAGTTTTTCAAGCTTCAGGAGGCAGGTTACTTAATCCCAGTCTCCAAAGCTCAGAAATGAGGTGGCTAGACAAGATGATCTCGATCTCATCCATGCCGCTTCCCTCTTCCAGGGGTGTCCAACCTGGGGGCTACGGGCCGCATGTGTCCCAAGATGGCTATGAATGTGGCCCAACACAAAATTGTAAATTTACTTAAAACATAATGAGATTTTTTTGTGAAATTTGTGGCTCAAGAAAACGCTTCTTCTTCTTCTCCAGTGTGGCCTAGAGATGCCAAAAGGTTGGACACCCCTGCTTTACACCCAGTTTCCTTCCAATCACCAATCTACTTCATACACGTCTCCCCAGTTGATCCACTTTTCTCCATTCTCCATTTTAACCAATCTAATATCATCTTTTCCACAGAACTCAACAGCAGTTTCCAGAGATGCCGTTTTTTGTCCCCCCAATTCTCTCTCCACACAGCAAGATCACAGAGCAATCTTTCACAATGCAAATCATATGCCTGCCCAACACTCTTCATGGGCTTTCTACTGTCCTCTGTATTTAGATCCAAACCCGTAACCTGGCTCTGCAGCAGCTGGTAGCATCTCTCTCCTGTGCCGCTCTCCAATCTCATCTCAAATCCCCTCCACCCCCTACACTCTCTGAACCAAGTCCCTGTGCTACATAGCTGCAGGGGCCCCAATCTTGTTGTATTCAGTGGTGCTGGACAACAGGCTGAGCCCCTCCCCTTACTCTGCCACAAACACACTCCACTTCGTTAACTCCTGGTCATCCATTGGGTTTCACCTGTAGTGTCACTTCCTCAAGCAAATCTCTCAACCCTTGACTGGGTCTTCTGGTTGCTATTTCCCTACCATGGTCCAACTGCCTCTTTCCTTCAAATATTCCAAGGTCTTTATGAAACAACTTGCTCAATAACTGTCTTCCCCACTTGAGTATATATATGCTAACATGAGGGAAGGGACCGCTCATGTCTCATTCTCAGTGGCGGGTGACAAGTAGGCACTATAGGAACATCTGTTGAATGAATGACTAGATGACTAGTGATCTTTAAGTGCCTTTCCAAATCCAGTTTTCTCTGATTCTATCAACATGGGTGAATTTTTCAGTCTTCTGGACCCTCCTAGGGTGTCTTTGGAGCTTTCTTTTGCTATCACCGCACATTCACAGTAGCAGCAGCAGCAGGGTGGCACTGCTGACATGAGAGACAAAGCATCTGGTTTCTAATATCCTGTGACTCAAAGGACAGAGGTGGGGTTGCCAGTAGACTCAAAAATTCTTTTATTATCTTCTAAAAAGGTGGACTCCAGAAAACCAGATGGAAGGCAGAGAATGCAAACAGCTAAATGCATGGATATAAATAGCACCCAAGAGACTCAGTTGTGCGAGGTGCTTTGGTGGATGGGGAACTGAGTGGTCCCAAGTCCAGGGGACGAGGGGAGGGGTCACATAGCAGCCTCATCTTGGTGGGAGCTTCCTGGTGAGAAGTATGCCCCATCTTTCAGCAGATAGATATTTCACCCCGCCCCTGCCTGCCAAAACGTTAAGATTCTCTATTAATGGACCTCAGCGTATCACTCAGACACTGGTGACATGTGGCTTTGAAGCCACAGGGTGAGATCTCAGTAGCTGAAGAACTGAAAGTTGGTGCTGGGGAGAGATTTGCTTTGGCTGGTTGAGAGGTACGTCTCTGAAAAGAGCCAAGCCCTCTGCTGATATAATGGGGCACCCGGCTTCCTCCACATCCTAATTATTGCTCTGCTAAAAATACTCAGTAATGAGCGTGATCAGAGAACCTTTTTTATCGTGCTTTTCAGAATTGCAGCGTTTGGTTATGGAGCTATTTTAAGCAGCAGCAAAGCACGTGTTAATGAAGGAAACTTTCAACAGTAGTAGGCAATATTAGAATGATGATGAGTAATGTGGACCTTACAGCCTACTTCATTTAAGCTCCATCTTGTCGTCCATGTTGGCTGCAGGATTTTGACATGTAGCCCCGACAAGCAGAGCAGAGTGCTGTACAGTTTAACTCATGCCCTTGATATCTCTGGCTTCATTTCAAATGATTTCTGACTTTCAAAATACACCTTCGGTATACAAGCCAAATGTGGATGCTTAGGCCACTTCTGAGCATCTTTTTTCCACAATGAATAGCACTCTGGCCTCCTCTACCTGGGCCCCAAATGGATCTCTGTGGGCCTCTCTCCCTTGGTAAGGACTCAGCAGAGCAGCTCAATGGACTACAAGAAAGGGTCCCTGTGCATACGAAAAGTCACACATAGTCTTATGCCTGTGCTCCCAGGGCAAGTGAAATACCACCTGACTATTCAATTTGGAGATGGGAATTGTGTTGAATTAAACATGGGCACAATTCCCATCCCCTGGAATCTGGGCTGGCCATAGTGACTTGCTTGTAACAAATCAAATGTGGTGTAAGTGACACTGGGTGACTTCCAAGGCTAGGTCAGAAGTGTGCAACTTCTCTTGAGATAGCCAGCCCTCCAGATGCCTCCTCTTAAGACTCACACCGTTGGAAGCCAGCCACCATGCTATAAGAAGCCCATGCAACACGGAGCAGTCACGTGCAGGTGCTCCAGTGTCAAGCCCAACTGAGCACATTGTGGGCAGCCAGCCTCTGTTGCCAGCCACATAAGTGCCCCATTTGGGGCCTCCAGTCCAGTTGGGACTTCAGATGACTGTAGCCCCAGCCAACAGCTGACAACAACTGTTTTAGACACCCCAGGCAAGAACCACCCAGCCAAACCCTTGGTGAAATCCCGCCCCACAAAAACATGAGCAAAATAAGAGTGACTCTTTTAAGTCACTAACTGCGGCAGTAATTTCTTATGCAACAATAGGGTGCTGGATTGCTTACAGCTAGAAAAATGTTGGACCTGTTCCTACATCTAAACAAGCAGACTTGAGGTTTGACTCCCTAAAATCAGGAAAGCAACTTTTTCTTAACTCACTAGAGGGCATTCACCCAGAAGTAAAACCACCACCGAATGCTTGTTCTTATTCTTGTTCCTGGGGCGATGGAGGAACTGTCACCCCAGGAAACGCTGATTCAATTAACCCTGGGGGTAACCCTGGGTGAACCAGAATCCTTGGTCTAGATTCTCACTACTCCAGGTCAGGTATATAGACTCACAGTTTCTAACAGCCTGGGAGCACATCACAAATGGGGATCTTAGGTCCCACCAGGCCCCCTGTCCAAATCTGCACTTTAAAAAGATCCTGCAGGGATCTGTAGGCACATTTCCATTTGACAAGCACTGGTCTCTACCAGGTCCTCATGACAGTTTTGGAGCAACTGGCTCACAGCTCAGATCTTACAAAGACGTAACTGCTGTATCAGCCGGTTTCTCCCCCCACTCCCCCACATGATCCTCAGCAACTTTGCAAGTCTGAATTGTATTGGGTTTCCTTTCTTGGAATGCCTTTCAAACAAGATCAGGATTTGAGAATGTCAGGCCTCCCATTCTTACCCAATGCTCCTGACCACTGAGGGAGCCCTTTCTAAGAGCACGGGGACAGAACTGACCACCAGCACGGCTGGGGGCTGCATGGAGATGCACATCAAGGGAAGGTAGATGGGACTCAGAATCCAGTAGACTGCATTCAGCTTTTGACTTCTAAAATAGGCTCTTGTGAAGGCTCATTTCAAAAAGAATAGTTATGAAAGGTAAGACCTTTACCTGCAGGAGCCAGGCTTTGAGGAGTACAATAAGGTTTTCTAAATCCCAGAAGTGTCCCTCTAATTGTTAAGAACCAAAAGCTGAGTGGACTCAGGGTACAGCATGTTTTACCATAGGCCCCAGAGTGGCATGAAATTGACAAGGGGGGCGTTTCCTGCCTCCAGGAAGAAGAAAAGCCCCTCCTGGGGTTGAGGGAAAGAGCCCAGACAGGGATCAGGAGTCAAGCAGCCAGAGAATGTGAGCAGGGCCTGTTCCAAGCCCCCCACTCAGGTCCAAACCCCAGGGGCAGGGAAGAGACCCCTGAGAAAGCCCAAAGCAGAGGACCTGGCACACTGTTTACCTCCAGGAACTTCTGTGGGGAGGTGAGGCCTCCGTAGAGTGTTCTGCATGATGCGCTGCCTGACATGGCTCCCTCCCACTACCTGTGTTTCCCTTGCCCTCCAGGAAATTATGGGGGACATTTTCCAAGTTTCCGGTGACCCTCTCTAGGAAGACTAAAGGTAGCTGAGATTTAAGATCAGCATGACTGCTGGATGGCACACTAGTAGCACAGGGAGCGAAGGTGGCTGGGGAATGGATGGAGAAGGTGACTGAGTGTCAGAGGGTTGCGATGGGGGTTTGGCAGCCACATGTGATGGCTGAGCAGGACTTGTTACCCCAAAATCTAAGGTCAGCCAGAACCAGATCTCCACCCCATGACAGGCCAATATGTAGGCCCAGAAAACATCAGAAGAAAAAGGCCCGAAGGTGACTCTATACAATCTAAGTAGAAACCTAGAAAAGTCTGAATTACTTCAAATGTTAAGCATGGTTTTTCCTGGCAATGGGGGTTTCTAAATAAGTTCAGTTACAGAAATTACTTTTGTTCTCTTAGCCAGGTGGTTACTCCCCTACAACAAGACCTGCTGATGGTACCCCCGAGTCAGAGTGGCAGCTGGCTCCATGTGACATACACAATTAAGCCTAAACCACTCATCTCTGCTCTCACCTCTACACACCCTATACTACATAAACACTGTTGATTTTCTCCAAATATGCTGCATTCCTTCATACACTCCCACCATTGGGCATGCCTCCCTAGCCTGCTATCTATGCCCCATCACAGGCATATAATATTTTGGTAATAATGAATTATTTATGTCTGTTTCTGCCCTCTTTCAAGGGTTAGGGTTTGTCTTATTCATATTTGCATTTCATTTCCCCTCCAACAACTGCTGGCTTGGGGATGCACTCAGGGGATTCATGGGTTAACCAGTGAGAGTCAGAATCATGCAAAGGTGAAACAGGCTGTGGAGGCAGGGAGCTTCCCACCCCATCACAGGAGATGGACAAGCACCAGGTCTACCAGAAGCTGACAGTGATGCATGCCAAGGAAGGGATGGGAGACTAAGTTAGTGACTCTCAGGGGCCCATCCTACCTCAAGAATCTGAAGGTCCATGAGTACCAGGGAAAGGCTGGAGTGGCAGTAGGGTGAGGGTGACAGATGGTAGAACCATGGGTTGGGTTCCAATGGTCCCCATGAACAGGGATGATAGCTCTGATGGCAAATGTCAGCAATGGGGGCAGCTCAAGTATAATGTAGGGTATATATTAGACTTCTTGAAATCCCTCAGTAAAGCATATGGTAATTCACTAGAGTATCTGTATCAGGCCAGATCATCGTTTAATGTATGTAGGAAGGTATACATGGATGCACCTACAGTGCCTATCTATAGATGAGATGTATGACAGAAAGCGAAATAACAAAAAAATAAACCAAGACATTAAAAATCTCCTTCTGCACCTACCTCTAGATAAAATACCAGTTCCAGCCCACCCCTTCCTTACTCTTCCCTGCTGCAAGATTCTCATGCAGCAATAGGCCAATGGGAGGTTTATGGAAGGAGGGCTAATGATGGAAGGGGATGGAGAAGCTGAGTAATTCAGGTTTCTACTGTCCCCTCCATCTCGGACATCTCCCTTTTTAGGGCCAGAAAAGCCATCTGACCCTAAGAGGATAAAAGTAATTACCTTTTCCCCATCTGTCTTTTTAAGTAATCCCAATAGATATAATCTGGGGAGGCAGGGTATTTTCAAAATCCTAGCAATGACGATTTTAATTCTTAGGTGATTATTTTAAACTGTGACATTGACTAAAAATCTCAGCTCAGAAAAATGACAAGTATTGGGTAGTGAGTGTATAGCAGAGCCTGTTTTTCCATTATACATTTGTCCCCCCAAAGTACCTACAATTTATGATTTATATTCTTGCCTGTAATAATTAGACCAAGAAAAAGGCAAGTTCATAGATACAACTTTAAAGCTCTTTCATTCAGATCATAGTCACTTTTGAAGCCAATCAAACGGCAAGCCTTTTCATCTCTCACTGAGATTCTGCTGGGCTGTGGGGCTGTGAGGCTATGATGGTTGGGAGTACTATACTCGCCTTATTGCGCTGGTGTAGAACCAAACCTGAAGGATCTCTAAGGTCTGCCTGTAATTTTGTGGTCAGCATCTCCTTCAATAAAGGAGCGTGTGAGGGACTCAGAGCCAAGAGACCAATGAAAAGCAAACAAACTGGATGCAAAGGTCCATATAATTCAGGCCAAAAAATATCACCCTTATATATAAATAACAGGAACAATCCCACACAATAGAACTGTGGCAAATTATCTAAATGGTCCCATTCCCCATGTGTTGGAAAGGCTTCCATCTTAAGCTAACTCCCCATCACACTCCATAAAAGTATTCTTGTTCCTCTAGCATTAATGCACACTACACATGTACCAGAAACTGTGCTGCGGATACAAAAATGGAGGAGATATAGCCATGGCCTGTGGCAATTCATTCTAGCTAGGGGTGCACACCAAGAAACCATCAGGATGACATGAGAAGGAAGCTGAAAGGGAGGTCCATGTGCAATGAGTGTCCAAGAAAGGCAGGGTTGGGGAGCATGTCTAAGCTGGCTGCTCACCTGGGCCTGGAACAAGGCATAGAAGCTTGGAGGAAGGGCATTCCTAACCTAGAGAACAGCAGAGCAAAGGAGCTCAACAAGGTGTGCCTGGACTGTAGGGCCTGTGGAAGGCAGTGCAGAGAGCCCAGACGGGTGAGATGGAGAGGCTGCACAGGGCCGAGGGAGAGAAACTGATAATAAAACCCAGGAGTGGCTGGAGACACCAAAGGGCAATTAGAAGGTCCCAGAAGTGTCCTAGAAGTGGTGGACAAGAGCATCTAAGAAAGGAGAATGGCCAGCATGGTCGTAATGCCCGGACGAGGACTGAAATGAGGCTGCTGGATTTGGTGGTTCAAAGGATACTGCGGAACTGAGGGAGGATGGACGGAAGAGTGCAGGTGACTGAGGAATGACAGGGAGGTGCACCTGCAACTTGCCTGGAAAAGGAGGCCTGAGAAGGATGTGGCTGGAGAAGGAGGGAAAAGGGAGCGTAGAGGAAGGATTTGGGTTTGTTTCTTTTGTTTTTATAGATTTTGCCATAATTGCAAGCTGAGAATAACTACTAGAAAGTGAGAACCTTGGACAGCAAAGAGAGGAAGAAGAATGAAAGAAAACAGCCTCCAGGAAGGGAAAAGGTAGATTCACATCAAGAGGTTAGCCTGGGACAGAAAACAAACTCCTCTACCTCAGGATGCAGGAGAGGAAACAAGAATGTATGAGTTACAGATAAACTGGTTGGGGTGGGGGGGAAGAAGAGGGGATAAATGTCACCAAGGAGCCCCAAGAATCCCACTGAGACTAGAAACCACAGGTCTGTTACAAAGCTCTAGCAGTGATCCAGCAGCATAGGAGTAGGAACACAGAACTTGATGAAGAAATTAACTCCAGGGGGTCTGCAATAGAAGGAAACCCACCTCTCCGTCTCCCCTGCCCCAAGAACACCCTCGAGTTGACCAGTCTCTGACCTTAACAGAAATGCTCAGTGACAAATGGGACCACTTCCAAAGCTCAAGCACCATGTCTGCCCTCCACGACAACATTTAACAGCTTCGGGAAGAAAATATATTACCTAAATCTACAAATACTTATCCCTTCTTTTTTGGCCTCTGCATGTGGTACCTGAGGATATTATTATCATGTGACAAGATGACATATGGCAGGACTGACTTTGCAGATAAGGAGTCCTGGTTGTTAATTAGCCAGTTATCTGTCTTCTTCTGGAAGGGACTTCCTTGGGAGTATAAAATAATTTCGTTTTGAGGACTTCATTGTAAATAAGGAAAATGACTGCTCCTCCATAAGGTCCTATGATTTTAGTTTGATGAACTCTAAAATCGAGCCTCAAACCGGAAGTTGAGTACTTTGGGGCTCAGGTTAATTCCTATCTAACCACTTAACCAGTATCTGTACCATTTAGCACATGTGAACAGTCCTGTAAAGGCTACCTGGGGAACCTCTGAAATTCCAGTACCTTATATGTGTACTCTGCAGGCCTAGGGCAGGTATCTCATTAAACCTGCTTATTGTGCCACAGTGGACAGGGGCGCCCAGAACTCCTCACCTGCTTCCTTGATGTGCTTGTAAACATCATCAGAGCCAGCAGAAGAATACGGAATGTCATCATGGGCCACAAAGTCAATCTGTTGGAAAGAGAGAAGAGTACATCACCACTGGGGTGAAATTTAACTCATCCTAAAAACTGGTGTCCCCTTCCAATGGCACCTCCATTTTCCCAGTTCACATAGGCCCCAAACACCTTGGCATTGGCCTCATTTCCTCTTTATTGCTACTACACTAATCTAGGATTATTGATACCAACTTGCAGCTGGTCTTCTTCACGGCAGGCTCCTCCCAAGCTACCCCTCTGTCTTATGGAGGATCCTCCTTAACCAGAATTTTCTTTCTCATCCTTGTGACCTCTGATCTCCACTAGTTCCCTGTCTCTTACCACATCAACTAAAAACATCCTTGCCGAGCTGTCACAGCTCTTTGTAACACAGCTATACCCCACCTTGAGAGGTGGTTTGGAGTAACAGTTTAATTTGCCTGGATATGATTCCTGCCCCACCACTTACTAGCTATATAACTTATAAATTGATGGTATTGACTAAATCAGGATTTCTCAACCTCGGTACCAGTGATGTTTTGAGCTGATAATTCTTTCAGGGGTTCTGTCCTATGCACTGTAGGATGCTCAGTAGCACCCCTGGCATTTACCCACTAGATGCCAGTAGCACCCTTCTAGTTGTGACAGCCAAAAATGTTTCCATGCATTACCCAATGTCCTTTGGGGGCAAACTTGCCCCCACTTGAGAATCACTGGATTAAATGATATAATTATGTAAAAGTGTTTAAAAGTCGTAACTGGTACATAGTAAGTACTCAATAAATGATGTTATTATTCTATTCTTAGTACTCAAACTTAATTCCTCCTCCTGTCCAATGTATAATAACAATAACAGCAACTTTTCAGGGTAGCCACGACATTGGATATGATGTGTGTAAGAGCAAAGCACTTAGCACAGGGCTGGGCACATGGTGAATACTCAGTAGGCGGCAGCCGTCATCACCATCATGAGTCTCCCCATAATGCCTAGCACAAGTTGAATATACAATAGATGCTTAGTAAAAATGTGTTAGTGATTGCTGGAAGTAAATCATATTGTAGTTCTTCCTTTTTCTTTTTATTCTCGCTGGGAAATTGTCTCCTCTGCTATTACCAAGGCACATTTATCAGTGTTCTCTATTCTCTTCTGCATCGTGAATTTAAAAATAGACAAGAAAACTCTTAGAACAGCTTAATCTTATTTTTTTGTGCTGCTTATAAAAGGAAAGAATAGCTCCTAATGTGGGGCTGGTAGGAAGATACAAAGCACATAATTTGATGCAAATCAAAAGAATTTCTCGTGTTTTCAGCTAATACAAATCTTGTATCAGTAGGAGCCTCAGGGTCACAAAATCATAGACATAAGGTTCTTTCCTTAAAGGCTGACCCCTGCCCTTCTGGATGTGTGTTCATTTGTCCCATGAAAAATAATGCCTGCAAATCTATAAGCACAAATAATGACAGTGCTGCGGCTGCTGCTGCCGATGACGATGACAATGACATTTCTGGAGCTCTTGCTATGAGCCAGCCACTGTTTCAAGGGTTCCACTTAGATGAACTCATTAGATCCTCAAAACAGCACCATGAGGAAAGCAGCAGTATCACCCCATTTTACAGCTTAGGAAAATGAGTTCAATATTTTGCTCAAGGTTAGGGAGGGACAGAGGCTGCACCTGGACCTGGTGCTCCAGGATAGAGGTGCTCTGGACCTACCTCCAGAGCCCACAGTGAAGAAGTGAGAGGTATCAGTCCCCAGGACTGTGCAGGAGAAAGGTGCTACATCAAGTGACACCAAATGACAGTTCCTTTTTTAGAAATTGGAAGTGTCTTTGGGCTTTCTGGATATTGGCTGCAGAGCCAGACTCCCAATTCTGCTACTTAGAGAACAAGAAGGAATAAGTACCTTGTGCTTTTCCAAAAACTCAGGTGTGAGTGTCCATGGAGCATCTCTAATGACTTCATCTACATAGCGACAGTGTCTGAGAGCTTCATATCTCTCGGCTTCATTCATCACGGTGAAGCCTTTGAATTTGTGAGTAAGGTTATCACTGCAAACTGAAACAGGCAAGCGCATTAAATGCTGCACGCTGGCCCCAGCCCTGCTCACAGACATCCAGTACAGACATGGCTTCTTTTTTAAAAAAATTAATCTTTATTGTATTTTTTTCCATTATCATTTAGTCCTTATACCCTCCCTCCCCCCAGCAATCACCACACTGTTGTCCACGTCCATGAGTCCCTCCTTCTTGCTCAATCCCTCCACCCCCTAACGTTCCCCCCACTAGCTGTCATCTGCTCTCCATCTATGAGTCTGTCTCTGTTTTGCTTGTTAGTTCAGTTTGTTCATTAGATTCCACATATGACTGAAATCCTATGGTATTTGTCTTAAAGGAGCTCAGTCTCGCTAGGTGCTTTGCATAATCGAACTCAGTTTTTAACAGGAACAAAGGATCAGGAAAGCAAAACAAGCTGCAATTCCACTAGCACTCAAAATTTCATTTTAGTGCTAATTACAACTGTACTCTCCACTGTGGCTTTTATTAAAACTATTCTCCACATTACTAATATGACTTTCATTATCTTTTTATTTCCCTATGCCACCCTTCAGTGAAAATGAGTATTTAGAAATAAAATGATCAAAGAGACAGAGAAGGGAGAGAGAAGGAAAGGAGCCAAGAGGTCTGAATTATAGAAGGTTTAACAATCAGTTCCAATTCCTTTACTAGATCACTGTACTGAGCAACCCAAGTGTGACTCACGTGCATGGGCACGTGCACAAGCATACTTCTGTTGCCTGGACTGAGCACCAGTCACTAAACATCCAGTCACACAATCAAGAGGAAAAAGTCATGAAATACAAGGTCTGCTCAGCACAGTTTGTCCTTCTCACATCTCTTATCCTCCCAGGATCTCAGGTTCATTCTGAACCCTCAAATGGAGACAGTAATAATGTCCACTATCAGTCTTAGAATGGATTTTTTGACGATTCACATAAAAGTGCTTTGAAATGAATGGAACAGTAAATACTATTCATTATCCTATCCAGAATATATGTTTTTGTTGGCAAAGGCAGCTTTCCAGAACTTAAGTACTCGTCAGGAAGAAATGTCACTGTGGGCATGGTCCCCATTTTACCAGCACCCCAGGAAGGGTCTTGCTGCAGTGGGTCAGACTGCCTGACTGCTTCTTCAGATGAGTTGTTTTTTGCTTTAAGGTATTATGTACAAACAATACATTTACAAATTTTAAGTGCATATGATATGATTTTAAAACAAACATGCAATCATTTTCTTGAACCAAATCATGACCCTCCTTGAGGACCAAATTTGGCCTCAGAGCTAGTATAGCCAAGGGCCACGCCTGGGATCCTTGGTAAAGCTCCTGGGTCACACCCTCCACATCCAAACAGTCAGCAAAACCGCTGGCCCTGCCTTCCCAGTGTAGCTAGAAGCCATGTTCCTCTTAACCACCTTCACTGCTCCCAGCCCATTCACCATCTGGCCCATGGCTTACTGTAGTGGCCTCAACTGGTGTCCTGATTCTGGCCTTACACACCTGTCCTCATCAGCCAGAATGATCCCCTTAAGACCTCTTCCCAAGCTCAGGACTCTTCCCATCTACCTCAGAGTAAAAGCTAAACTCCTCCAGAGACTACTCGGCTCCTCCTACAAAAGCCAAACCTCCACCTATCCCTTGCCTCTTTAACCACATCTTTCATTTTGCCCCAGCCCCTGGTTTCCTTCTTGTTTCCTGAAGCCACCAGGAATACTCTTACACAGGTCAGGGCTTTGCATTTTCTGTTCCCCAAACCTAGAACAGTTGTGTTCCAAATAGCCACAGGGCTCCCTCCCTGTCCTCCCTCGAGTCTTCCCCGACCACCCTACTCTAAATTGCAATCCTGCCACCACCCCTGGCAGTCCCCATCTCCTTGCATTGGACTTCCTGCCACGGTACCTGTCATCATATAATTGTCTTATTTAATTGTGTTTATGACTTGTGTTTCTTTACTAAAATATAATGTCCTGGAGGACAGGGGCTTTTCTCTTGTTTCATTTCCTGATGGCTCATAGTAGGCTCTTAACAAATACTTATTAATGAATGAACAGTGTCTGATACATATAGATGCTCAGGAAATGTTTACTATGATTTAAAATAATAGATGTATATTTATCTGCAGGCATGTCTCAATACCATACAAATAAGAGGTTAGTGTGTCTCTAGATACACATATGTATGCATGTGTATCTCCTATACATACTTCCTGAGATGCTGTATAGGCATATATAGAATACGATACAATACAATAGAAAAAACAGTGTACTGGTGGTTTATATTACTGAAACACCATCAGCCACGTGGCTGGCTTGAAAACCTTGATGAGTATCAGAACTACCTAAAGAGCTTGTTAAATATAAAGATGACTGGTCCCACTCCCAAAGACCGTGATGCAGTGGGTGCTATGGTCTGAATGTGTCCCCCACAAATTTGTATGTTGAAATCTTAACTCCCAAAGGCAGTGAAATAAAAGGTGGGCCCTTTGATGGTACAGTTTGTGAGGGTGGATTAGTGCCTTATAAAAGAGGCTCCAGAGAGCTCCCTAGAGCCTTCCACCATGTAAGAAAACAGTTAAGAAGGTGCCAGCTAGGAATCAGGAAGAGGGCCCTCAGCAGGAGACCATGTTAGTGCCTTGATCTTGGGCTTCCCAGAACCATGAGAAATGAACTTCTGTTGTTTTTAAGCTACTTGGCCTATGGTGTCTTATTGTAGCAGCCCCAATGGACTAAGACAGTGGGTCTGGAGTGGGGCTCAGGCAGCTCTGTTTTGACAACCTTCAGGGAAGATTCTGATGCATGCAATATTTGAAAGCACCTGAAGCATATTAAGAATATCTTGAGTAAAGAACCCAGCCTGTTTTGAATCACCCACCATGCCAGCTGTCGGGGGAGGCAGGGAGTAAGGCCATAATGACTGTTATGTATTGATTTACTGGCTGTGTTAGCTTTTGACTCCATAACCAGGAATCATTTATGGGCCAAGCTGTACAATTTAAAAATTGATCTAAGACTTTAAATGTTCTTTTAGGACTTTACTAAAATACTACCTCCAGAATCATATTGAGCAGAAATGGATTTCAGATCCATCAGTTTTCTATTTTAAACAACACAAAACTAGGCCAGATTATATTCTACTACCACCCCCCTCCTGAACCTGCACCTGAGCAATTTAGTGTAACTTCTAGATGACCGAGATAATGGCCTCCTGACAGAGTACAGAGAAAACCAACATCCTGTTTATGCCAATACAGGGTCCTATTTTCATATCCCAGGAGTGACCTCAAGAAGCAGCTGAACATGCTGACCAGTTATTGTCTAAACATTAATTACACCCAGAGCAGCACTGTTGTTCTTGAGTCTTGGCAAATGCACCCTGACAACCAGATGGAGAACTCTGAGCCATAGTGTTCCATGGATGAATTCACTGAGCTATCTGGGAGCGCACGCTACAGCTAACCTATCCTGGCAGCTCCCTGTGCTCAAAATAAAATATTACCGGACCTCTAGACTTACTGGGGGGTGATCACTTCATAAGTTGTATATATGTCTAATCACTATGCTGTATACCTGAAACAAATACAATATTGCATGCAATTGAACTGTACTTGAAAATTTATTTCTTTTTAATTGTTCTTGAAACATTTTTTAGATTACAAAAATATTATCGGTACTCTCAGGAGAAAAAAAATATAAAATAGGGGTTGAACTTTGGATTTGGTTTGGGTTCTAATCCCAGCTCTGCTACTTGAAGTGGGAAAGTTAAACTCTCTAAGTCTCAGTTGTCTGTCTTAAAACATGGCAGAGTTTTCAGAATTAAATTTGATCATCAGTACAAACGGAGAGCCATGCTCAGTAACGTTTATCATTTATTAATAGCAGTAGAAATATAGGACCATTGATGGCAATACTCATTTGTGTTTTGGGCTATGTCTTTTCCCTGCCCCCACTCCAAGCAGGCGCCTAGCTCCTTACTACAAACTCCCCCACAGGAGCTGTGAAGTTCAAGTTGCTGGCAGACAGCTTGTCGTTCTGGCTACAGTTTACCTTAAGCCAGAGATCCTTGGGGGAAATTCTGTTAGGAAGAAGACAGAGACACAAGATTCCTCCAACCGAGAAAGAGACCAAAGGTCTGAGGAGCCCACAAGTGGCAGTGCCAGAATCAGAGCCTCTGGGGATAAGGGACATGCTGCCCTAAGCACTGGGGTTACAGATGGGCACAGACCACAGGTGCCTCACCTTGCTCAGTGGACCTGCTCCCTTCTAGTGATTTCATGGGCTCGGATGAGGAGCACAGTGCGAAAATCATGCTGCGCTGAAGACTGGAAGGCCCTCTCCTGTTTCAGTAAATATTTTGAAGTTTTGTTTGACTCTGGGGAGCTGAAGTCAAACACAAACTGAAACTGAATTTCCTACTAGTCAGGCAAAATAGTCTTAGAGAATATTTAATTTCAATTAAAATACAACAGAGCATAAACCTTTATTTATGAAGTAATGTAGGTTTATTATTTTTTATTCCCCTCCTGTGAGGCATTCAACCAATGAATGCATAAATAAGTAGAACAACAAACTGATATTTTTCTCTGCCTTCCTCTCTCTCTAAAATCAATTAAAAATTTTGAAATTAGAAATGCAGGTATTATAATCATAGTGCAAAATCATGGCAGTTTGTAGTGTATGTTACTGCCTAAAGCTGAGAAGTAGATTGTAGTACTTCCAGTTATCAGTTTCTGGTTTTTGAATCAATTGTTTCTGCCAAATACCAGGTATTTCAAGCAAGTGTTTGTCCATGCACTTGCGTAGACCAGAGTTGGTTGCATTGGCTAAGTCCTTGCTCCACCCAGGGGAATTCCTACAATAAACCTACCTGCAGATGTAAAAGGGCCCACAATTAATAGAGCAGGTTCTTTCAACTCCTCATAAGTGTTTATTTGCTAACTGCACACATATGATCAAGAGCTAGCCTTTCAACCAACAACACAGAACATCTATTCATAAAGGGCTCCCTAACTGTCCTCACTATAGAATTGTCTGCCGTTAAGTTAGTTTGTGATACTCAGGAAATACAGTCTAAGGCAATGAATGGTCTTCAAACTAGGGCACACATACCCCTGAGGATACACAAAGACTTTTCAAGAGGTTATCCAAGCACAGGGAGCTGAAAAGGGATTAATTTCCAAATCAACTTCCAAGGGTCTGCTTTCCTAAAATTAACGGGCTCAAAAAAGCCTCTATGTCCAAAACCATGTTTATCCACTTTACAAAAGAAAGGCACCATGCAAACCTTAGTATGTTGCATTGCAAGGGGTGGGGAGTTAAGACTTCAGGCCAAACCAAATGGAAACCTTGTTAAATAACTATTCAAAGCACCATGAACCTATAAAAGCTGCCTGTCTTTCACACATTTCTGATACAGGTCTTATAAACTAAATATGGTTGCTGAGAAAATAGGCAAATTTTTGCCTAACAACTTTGCCTCTTCCTTCTCCTAAGTATTGTCAAAGGATAAGGACCTCGGGGACACAACTCAGGAATTCAAAGCAAAATGAGAATTGGAAAAAAATACTGAATACTGAAAATTACTTTTTAACGTAGTTAAGGGTAAGCATGTTTTTCCAGCTCGTCTCAATACTCATATTGGATCTTTTTAAATTGAATTTATTGGGGTTACATTAATTAATAAAGTTATATAGGTTTCAGGTGTACAGTTATGTGTACACCTGTAATATGTCCTCAAATCCTGAGTTCTCTGAGGACATAGTCAACTTTGTTCATGGCTTCATCCTCAGTGTACAGAAGAATGCCTGGCTCATAATAGGATCTCAATAAATAGTTGTTAAATGAAGGGATTCAGTGAATCAGTGAAATTATTGTTGCCTAATGACCTAGATAGTTGCTAATATTAATTTACTGCTTTCTCCAACTTACAAGAGTAAATGGAAAGCTGCACATTTCCTTTGTCCTTACCTTTGTTGTGATAACTCAGGGCCATCGCGAGTGTTCCTGGTAAGTGTGGCCAACACCTAACTACCTCCAAATCTGAGTCACCAAAAATGACTAAAGTCCAAATACTGCAGAGGTCTCCCTAGGGTCCCAACCGCTTAGGACCAGATTCCAGGTAACAATGATCTTCCTCTGAAGATAAAGGGAAATGAACAAGGGCTGGGTTCTCTGCCTGCCCCAGGTTCTCTCTGCATGACTTGTCCAGTAACCACTGTCTTTTACTGTCTCATCCTTCGGGAAAGAATTCCATTCAATAACCACATGGTCACCATCCTCAGCAAAATCTGTAGATGGGTTCCTCTTAAACATTCAAAAGTAGTTTTAAACTTGCAGAAGATAATAAAATACTAAAAAAAACCCAAATATATAGTCTCTTATCAGCATCTTTATCTGCGCAGTAGTGGCCTAAGAGTTGATGGTACCTGGTTCATATAATGCCACAAAAACTGCTCACAGGGAAAGGAGATGCTGCTTTCAGAAGCCACAGAGGGGAGATACAGGTTTCCCTAGTCCCTTTTACCCAAGTTGAAATCTGTAGGCCTTCTAGGGAAGGAACATTTCATTCCACATATAACCTCCCCTCTCTGCACATGCTTATGCAGTCAGTCAGTCTCGTCACTGTGAACCAAGATCACTTGGGTACATAAATCTCCATCTCTTTAACGCACTGTGCATAAATTCAACTAATTGGGGCTGTTGTAAGCCACTCATGTTAGCACAACATCATCCTAAGTGCTGTGGGTCACACAAAGGAAATAAACAATGACCTTGTTTACCCTTCATCATTCTGAACTCCTTTCAGCTCTCCAAGATTTGACATCTGAGTAATATTGCTTTTTTCCTAACCCTCTAGAAAACTTTAGAAACATAAATTGGATCAGGTCTCAAACACAAGAAGAAAGGCATTAACAGAAACCATGAGGCAGTTAGCCTCTCTCATTCAAGGGATCAGTGATGTCTAAATCACATGATGTAATTTTCCCTATGGTTTTTTCAATGTTTTACATTGTAGGCAGTGAACATGTGAGTCAATAGGGGATAAACTGGGAGCATTAACCACGTGAGATTTTAATGATGAGACTCTGAAAGGAATTCCTTTCAGGAAAGCACATTACAAAGGAGTTTTCTAGACAAAGAGAAAATGTCCTTCTTACCTCCTACCAACAAGTAGCTGTTAGGAAACAGTGTTTTTGCTTGCATAAGTGCCCTTGCGTGGCCTGAATGAAAGAGGTCAAATATGCCATCTGCATACACTCTGACAGGCCTGTCAACTGTGGGAGAAAGAAAACATCATTAACAGAACTGCAGAATAAGAAATCCTCGTTACCTGATTCTTCCATCAGTGTAGCAGCATAGGAAAGTTTACCTGGATAAAACACAAGGTCATGTACCATCAATTTCTTACTAGTGCAGGAAATTAATTTTACAAAGAGGTTCTTCTGAGGACATCAAAAGAGAGTAAAAACATAACAAAAGACTGACTCACATTAAGAACACATATTTTTAGCTAATAGGAAAGACAAACACAGAGCACTGGGAAGTTCTCTTGACCCAGAGTGGAGTCTCAGGTGTCGGAGCAGGCACAATCAGACAGACCACGCATAACCAAAGGGTTGGCAGAGTCAGCCCAGTGGGAATATCAAGGCAAGAGTAACTGAGGAGTTCAATGAAAAGGACAAGTATCTTTAGCCTTGAGTCTGGCAGTCCTAGATGAAGACCTCTGAGTCCTGTTCCCCAAGGCAGTGTGGTATAGGAGTCGCTCACACTGCTCAAAGAGACAGTTACATACGCCTTTATTCCCAACTCCAAGTCACACTGGTAGCCTGAAATCAGCCTTGGTAGGAACATTTACCTACAGAAATTGGCAAATGCTACAAATCAGGGCTTATGTCCCTCTGGAGGGCTGATTGTTAAACATTTACCAGCATACCGCTGCACAAGGGTCACTCTACTCCCTCACCTCTTTGGTAACAAGAGAGATGGGGGAAGGGAAACACGTGCCCCCAAAGAGGAGACTCAGAGGACAAAAGTTACATTTTGGGGGGGGGGGAGCTCAGGGTGGGAGGCAAACAACCAAACACTACAATCTTTCCTAAGGAGAAAAGGCAAGTGCGAAGAGGCCACAGCAGACACTCTTAAAATGGCATATGGAGCTCTGGGACGTGCCTTTCCATGAGGAGGAAGGACACACGTCACCATAGCTCTCTGGAAGCCAGGAGACTGAGCTAGAAAATGCAGGATGACACTTTCACTGAGTCAGCCCAGAGACTTATCCCCTCAAATAAGAGGGAGACATTGGGGGACTCGGGGGTTGGCTGCCAAGTTTTACATCATTCTGGACTCTCACCAAAGGCACTACAAAGTGAAAAGATGGCAAACCACAAGCTAAATGGGGTAAACTGAACATACACACCCATCTCCACTTCCTGCCAAATACTGTAAGAATTGCAGAGAAAAATATTTAAAAGGTATAAGAAATAAAAAGGCAATGAGAGTGGATGACAGATGTCCACAACATTTTGGAAAACTGACTGTCAAGTGCTGAGTGTCTACAGGGAGCAAGACTCCGGGGTGGGGCAGGTAGGGAGAGGGACTGCTGGTTTATTTTTTTTATAAGCCTAAGAGTCTTACTGATTTTTAAAACTATAGGCATGTATTATATTGATGCTATAAAATAAAATTTAAGAAAGCAATCAATGCAACCTTCAGTTGAGTGATCTTTAAGACTTAGATATAAAATTGTGATTATTTCTTAATGTAGTACAACCTCATTAATTTGGAATATAAATGAAAATAAATGTTACATTAATAGAT
>VMDR010012472.1:0-26528 GCA_007922815.1 Macrotus californicus | reverse complement strand
GCAGAGTTAAGTGAGGAAGCAAGCTGTGGGATATTGGGGGGAGGGGGCATTGCATTCCAAGCAAAGGAAACAGGAAGTGCAAAGATCCTGAGTCAGAGCTTGACTTATATGAGGAACAGGAGGAGACCAGCTTGGTGGAGGCTTGGTGAGCCAGGTGGGGAGAGGTAGGAGGTGAAGACAGAGAGGTAGGTACAGGTCAGGGTATGCAGGGCCTTACAGACATTGCTCAGTAATTTAAAGTCTTCGGGATCCATCCTGGGTACCTCCAAGGCCCTGGAGTTGCTTTTCCCCATTTCTCTTAATATTATGTTGTTTCCCTGACTAATCCATTAGCTTCTTGAGGGAGGAACTGTCTTTTCTTCTCAATCTTCAGTGTTTAACAGACTGCCTGGCACAGAATAGAAGTGTATTACAAATTCATTAAAACTGATCAAAGGCCACAGAACTATGGACAATTGATGGTAGTGACCAGTTATGTTAGGATGAAAACCACAGCTCGCCCCCAATGAAATGCTTATCCCTAGAGCCTATGAATGTTACCTTATATCACACACACACACACACACACACACACACACACACACACAAGTCTTTGCAGATGCTATTAAGGATCGTGAGATGGGGATATCATTGTGGATTATCTGGATGGGGCCTAAATACCATCACCAGTGTCCTCATAAGAGAGAGGCAGAGGGAGATCTGACAAGATAGAAGAGGAGAAGACCATGTGAAGACAGAGGCATAGAGTAGTGTGGCCACAAGCCAAGGAATGTTGGCAGCCACAGGAAGCTGAAAGAACAAGGAACTCATTCCCCTCCAGAGCCTGCAGAGGGAGCACATCCTTTGACTTCAATCCAGTGATAGTGACTTCAAACTTCTGACCTCTAGAACTGTGAAAGAATACATTTCTGTTGTTTTAAGCCACCCAGTCTGTGAATTTGTTACAGTGGCCAGAGGAAGCTAATATACCAACAACCCAGAAATGCCAGAATTAAGAGGGTGCCTTGCAAATATTAAAAGGTAAGCTCAGAGTAAATGAAAGGAACAAAAAGAGGAAACACTAACATTCTGAGCTTTGAAATGTCTGTGAAGTCTTCCTTTAGGTCTTCTCATGAGTTGTGGCCACGTCTCACTGTCCTTTACCTCCCACAATGCTGAGTTCAGTGCCTTCAACATAAGCTTGCCAAGCGCTTGCTGTAACTATTAAGGAATTGCAGACCCCTTTTCCTGGAGGGCAGGGTTGCTGCACTGTTTATGATTCTGAACATATTGCAGGAATAAGTCAATAGGCTCCTGAGCATTTGAGAGAAGAGGAGCCACAATATCAGGGATTTTAGTCCACAGGAAGGCCAGAAGTTCTTCACTTAGATATGTTTGTAAGCTGAGGTCAGGCATCTTCTGTGCTTCTGGAGTTACAGAGAACCACAGATTGGGGTCCTTGGGGGAATGAGGTGACTGTTGAACATTGTTACACTGAGAAGTGACAGCTGACAGTAGAATCCACCCCAGCCACCACCCAGGGACTCAGGATAGGTCCCACCTAGATTCATTACTGTATTAGAGCCCAAAGGAGATAAACAAGACTAGAAGGAGCCCCTAGAGAGCAACCATCCAGTGCTTCCCAGTTTACAAGTGAGAAAACCGAGGCAAGGAGGCTGAGTAAATTGCCCTAGAGCTGATGTTCCTAATGATGGCTGTGAGTCATCAAAATAGGTTGTGGGTCACCCCACCTCACCTAGGGAACACCTGCTTCATAGTCAATCCTGCTGACTTAGGTGGAAAAAAAAATCATGATTTTGATGGAAAAATGTTTTAAATAAAAAATTATTACATAAAATGTTTCTATGCTTAAAGGAGTAACCTCCTGTTAACTGCAAAAGAAAAAAAAATATGTGAAACAGCTTATTTTCCTCAAATAGTAAAATGAGGTATTCCTGGTCTGCACATCACACAGGGAGAAAATTTAAGGGGGCTTAATTCCAAGAGGTGGTCTGGGATGAAAACAGACATGGACCATTGATTCCAAACAGATGGAGTAAGGACGTGAATTATTCAAGCACAATAAGGTACTAAAGGAAAGTTGGATATGAGGGAAGGGAGGGGACCTCTCTCTCCCTAATGCTACTAACATCAGGCAATGACTGCCACCAGGCTAGTCCCCAGACTGATGCCAGAAACTAGACATAGGAAGGATGGGCATGACCTAGCCTAGAAAGCTACTTCCTAGCCTCTCGCTGGGCACCTCGCTTACAGGGAGCCCAGGCTCCTAGGCCTGTTGGCAGAGAGCTCCTTAGGGCGTCAGTAGGATGGTGCAGCATGAAGAAGACTGCTCAGATTGTGCTCCAGCCATACACACTTTCTGACCTTCGCCTGCCCCTTTGAGCCCGTGGGTGCTATGGGCTAAGTGATTGTGCCCCTTCCTATTCAGACTGAAGCCCTAATCCCTAATGGTGAGATTAGTGCCCCTATAAGAGATGTGACAGACATCTTTGCACCATGGGAGTACACGGCAAGAAAGCAGCTAACTATCTGAAAACCAGGAAGAGAGCCTTCACCAGGAACTACATTGGCCCGCATCTTGGTCTTGGACTTCCCAGCCTCCGGAACTATGAGAAATAAATGTTTGTTGCTCAAGCCGCCCAGTCTATGGTCTTGTGTTATAGCAGCATGAACAAAGACAGTGGGCGAGTACTTCCACCTCTCTGAGCATCAATTTCCTGTTCCGGAAAATGTGGATAGTAATATTGTCCGTGTCCTTTCTTTCTTCCTTCCTCTCTCCCTTCCTTCCTTTCCTTCCTTCCTTCCATCCAAGTCTCCCATGGATATCAGGAATACTGAGTAAATAAGTATATTCAAAAGACTCTGAAGTGTCCAAAGCCCTAAACAAACATAATCTTTACAAAGCTGTACGAAACCAGCTAACCCAGTGCCATTACCATCACCATGGCTACCACAGGGACACCACCCACTTGAGGGGATGACAAGCTGCCCTGGCAACTGGAGATCATGTTCAAGATAGTGACAGCTAGCACTATAGAAAGACTGGACTTGGTATCAGTAATACTTTACTAATTACTAATTCATAGTAAGTCAATGAGCATGAATAATAAGTATTGATAAAAAGTACTCCCTTCAGCTTGGGGCCAGGTAGACCCCTCAGGAGTGGAGTCTGTAGTCACAGTCACAATCACAGTCACAGTGATGGCTCGCACAGCACCCTGACTGCACTGGCCGTCAGGCTCAGTCTGGGAACCAATATGTTGTCTCACCCAGAGGCTTACAGAGGCAGTGGTGGTAGGAGAGAAGCTGGAAGTAAAATTGTGAGAAGATTCTCTTCTTAGGGAAAACGGGGGTGAGGTGGGGGTGGGGGAGCCAGACTGCAGGCCCCGTGGCTGAGTGCAACGTCTTTATCGCTCCCTACTACTATATACTCAACGCCTAGCAAGTATAGGCACTCAAAAAATGTTTGCTAAATGAACAGAGAGTTCATTGCATTCATATGTAAGGAACAGTGATTTCTTGGAGTCCAGGAGCATATCTGGGCTTGGGTTAATGGGTCTAATTTGGTTCTATATCCACAAACCTTTGTTTCAATTCTTTCCCCACATAAAGAAGACTCACAATGTAGGTCATGTTTGCCTTGCTCCAGAACTTGGATGTTCCTTGGCATCATCAAGAACTCATCATCTGTGATACACACACACACACACACACACACACACACACACACACACACCCATGTCTCCCGGCTCCAGAGTGGGAGCCAGGCCTTGTCAGTGGGAGCCAAGGACCCTCCTTGCGCTGAGTGCCCTCACCCCACATCCAAAGGCCTCAGGAGACAACTGCCTCCTGCCCGGGCCCCCTCAGCAAAGATCTGATTTTCTCATCATCTGGATAGTCTCAGAGACTTGCAGCAAAGGGATGAACCAGGCTGACCTTTCTGGAGGTTTGTTTAAAGCAGAACAATGTTTGTCTTGTCCAAACACTATGAATTACTCCAGAGAATCCTGCCTAGTTTTACAATCCGCAGCTACAAACGGCTTACATAAATAGGGACTCGTCCCTTCCCCTGCCCCCTCTCTGTTCTTAACAGCTTTCCTCCCCCACCCACCCTTCCAAACCTTTCCTCTGTACCCCCTTCTCTCCTCTGAGCCCCAGGGTGGTGAAGGGGCAGGTGTTGGGTATTCTGGGCCACAGCCTGCACCTGGGTTATTGCTGGCACAGATCCCCTATGGCGGCGGCTGCTCGATCCATGGTGCGGGCAGGGCTCGCCTTGCTAAGGGGCCCTCCGGGCACACTTGTACTGTCTATGTGAGACCTGTGGTGCAGTGTCAGGTCCAGCTGTCCATGTGTGTTGGTAAGTGGAGGCCCCTAGCTTTGGGGCTCAATGTCCAGTGAGTCTTCTGCCCACTTAGACCATTTCTCATCTGCTCAGCTCACCTGCAGTTGCTCCCTCACAGGCCGCACACTCAGCGGATCCAGAGGTATCTCCTGCCTAGAAGTAGACTCCGCCCACTACAGGCCTCCAGTAGGGATAGGAGATAGTCAGGACTATTCAAGTCCAGAAAAGAGGCTGGGACTGTGGAAGTGATTGCAGGAGAGAAGCCCAATCCGGGCCACATTTCCCTAAATATAGTGCCTACACCACCTACATCAAATGCTTTAGGAAGCTTGTTTAAAATACAGATTTCTGAGCTCCTCCCCAGGCCTAGGGGCTGTTGCCCAGAGTCTGAGATTCACACTGCTGTGAAATCCACTCTAGTTCAAATTCTCTAACAAGCTGGATGACACTGTCAGGTCACGCAGGATGTCAGTATCACCATCTGTACAATGGTCTTGGAATCTTTGAAAGGCCCCTTCCAGCTCTTGGAATGTTTAGTTTCCAGGAAAGCTGGACACTAAAACCCGCAAGCAGCAAAGGGGGTGGAAGCGACCTGAGGAAAAAAATAGGGGAGTCACTAAAGCTCCAAGGAGAGGTGTTGGTGAGGACGTGGAGAGATGCCAGGAGGGCGTCTGGCCGGACTCGCGGTTGGGGTGTGAGTGGTGTGTGGGATCCTTCTCTTGAGGGCCCCTGCCCTTGGAGCCAAATGTGATCTCATTTCATTCTTGCTTTGCAGACAAGGAAAGTGACACTCAAGGGAGGTGTGACTTCCACTCAGAAGCTGGTGCGTGGCATGGGATTCGATCCCCTGTACACTCCGGGACACCCGTCTGGCCGTTCCAGGAATGTCCCTCTGGACAGCTGTTTTCCTCCTCAGTCCAGCCTCTCACCCAAGCTGAGCTTCTAGCTTAGAACCACAGCTCCGTCTCTTCCCCAGAGGCGAGGGCCCCACGGGACCCCGCGAGATGGACACACGGAGAGCCCCTACTGCAGAAAAATCACGAGCCCGGAGCTTCCCCTTGGATAGAGCCAAGCTGGCCCTGCTCACCCAGAGGCTCCGGGGTAACCCGGGCTGCAGCTGCATCGCACGACGCGGCTTTGCCACAAGGCAGGGGGCGCCGCCGGGACAAGACCCTGGCTTTCAGAGCCCGCAGACCAGCCTGTAGCCCGTTTGTGTCCAACACTAGGGGAGACCCCGGGTCAAGAGGAGGTCAGAGACAAAGCCACCGTCACCCTTGGGTCCGGGCAGGAGTGGAGAGTTGCAGGCACGTGGTCACCTCCCCTGCCCTGCCTGCGAAAGCGCTGATATCGCAGGGAACCTGGGTTAAACATCTGGTGGGGGTCAGAACGGCACCAGCGGGCCCTGCTTCGGTGATCCGCGCTTGTGCATTGGATTACGTTTACAGTTTAGGAGATTCGCTAACTTGCTGTGTGGCCTCTGGCCCGCTACCGACCGCACTGGGCCGCGCGGGTCCTCCCCTTTGAGAACGGATGCTTCCCAAGCCCCAGCTCCCAAGTCCTCGCCTTGAATAGCTGTGCCTCCATCTAGTTTAGATTTGATTTTCTAATCAAGCTCTTTGTCCCCTGCGGCCTTAACCCGAACCCCCTGCCTTCCCGTTTCCCCTTGGGCCCTGCTCGGGTCTCGTTCGCTCCCGACTTTCCCGTCGAAGGCACTCGAGTGAGTGATTCCCGGGAGCCGGGGCCGAGGCCGGCGAGTCCGCGGCGCGGCCGGGGCTGTATGGAAATGGCCAGAGAAGCCGGCGGGCGCGGCGGCGATTTATTCTGGGAGTGACAGCCCCTTTGAGCGCTCAGCGAATGGCATTTTCTGTCTGTGAAAGCCTTTCTTCCCACCTCTGTTCAGATTAGCCCGGGGGATGAATGCGCCCATTATCCAGCCCGGTGACCATTCTGAAACGCCAAATTAATTACTAAGCACTGAATCAGGCGCCGGGGCCGGGGCACTGGGAGGTGTGAAAATAGAGAGCGGCTGGAGATGGGGAAGGCGAGGGGCGCAGCGCGGAGAGGCCGGGCGGGGTGGCCCGGGGCGCGGGCGCGGCGGGGCCAGGGCGGGCTTGGCCGGCCGCCGAGCGCGACCAGCCGGCGTGACCGGGCGCGACCGCGGAGCGAGAGGGCTGCAAAGGTACCCGGGCGGGCAGGAAGGCGCGGAGCCGGGTGGTGGCTCCAGCAGACTGGGGCTCGCTGGGACGGCGGCCAGAGCGCGCCAAGTGCTCAGTGCGCGGGGTCGGGGCTCGGGCTTACGCCGCGCGCGGGTGTCTTTCCCCGAAGCCCTGCCGGGAGGGCCGCCCCCAGACGGCCCCAGCTCTCGCCCACCCGCGCCATCCCCGCCCCGGCACTGAGCCGCTCCAGCTGCCCTCCAAGGCCTTCAAAAAACTTGGGCGCCGCCCTCCAACCGCAGCCCGAGCCAGGGCTTGGCGAGCGCGGGTCCGCTCCGGGCCGCCCCCACCGGGCCCCGACTCCGGCCGGCGGACGGCACTTACCTCCCGAGGCGCCCGGTGGGAGACGGAGGCGAGCTCTCTGCGGCTCCTGCGGGAGTGCGCTGGGCGCCGAGGAGCGCGCGCCTTTAAGACTCTTCCCCGAGACTCCGCCAGGTGGTGTCAGGCCGGCCGGCTCTGGCGGCCCCTCACCCCCGCGGCCACCCTGCCGCCCAGGCCGCCCTGGGCGGAACCCCAAGTCCTCGCTCCCACTCCGCACCCCGCCGCGCGCGCACCAGCGGGGCTGAGCCAGAAGCACAGCAGGGCAGGACTGGTATCACATGGGACACATGGATACCCAAGAGAAAGCCGCCCATCCTACCCACTCCAGCTTTGGGCTGGCCTTAGGAGTGGAGGCATCTGCTTCGGGAGGGGAGGGTGCTGATGCTGGGAGGGCTGAGGAGTCTCGTCCACAGAGGCGCGATTATGCCCTCCACTGCCATCATCTCGGGAAGCGCCTCCAGACCGCGTCTAACTAGTCCTCTCGCCCTTGATCCAAGACAGCTAGTGACGTGCCTCCTCCAATCACCGCTGAAGTGACTGAAGCGACGGAGAGCTGTCGCCACCGAAAACTAGGGAAATGTGTCGTTCACACTCCCGAAACAGAAAAGTTTAAGAGGACCCCAGGGAAGGGTGAAGGAACTCCACATTCATCAGGCGAGAAGCAGCAGTCGGCCAGGGAAGAGAGTTCAGGGCAAGCCTGCGCCGGTGCGCCTGCTCCAAGCTCAGGGTCGGGAGTCCCCACGCAGAGGGGCCCTGGGACCCTCCGCACAGCTCACCTGCCACAGGCGGTTGCCGGCATAAACCAGGACTGCAGCTTATTAATATTTCATATCATCTGTATTCTCTGTCAAACATGATTTTAAATATTTGTGTTGAGATTTCAAATTGCATTTTTCTGTCTTGGTTGTTTACCATTCTTTTATATAAACGCCTCCCTCATTCTTCAGTTAGTTCTTTTAATGTCTCACACAACTGAAATGCTACTTTGAGTGATCCTTAGGGGAAGGGCATGTGGATGGTGGACTTTTTGAGTCTTTGCATGTCCAGGAATGTGTCTGTTAACTTATACACAGACACCAGTTAGACTCAGGATCCCATCGGGTATAGGATCCAAAGCCCTTTATTTACACTCCCAGCTCTGTGAGGCTGGGACCTTGTCAGCATCAACCAGGGACGTGAAAGAGAAGTGCTTGCTTTGCTCTGTGCCTAAGTCATGCAGAGGAGCCATGGACAGAACTATTTGTGACGATCAGTTATTTCTTACTGATTTGTTGTCTTCTGGTTTTTACAGCTGTACAAACTTCTAGATTTAAATATCATTCATCTTTTTTAGATATCTGCCTTTAGTTTTCTTTACCTTTTAAAAGAAAAAACTATATAGATTCTGTTACTGCCTCCTTTGCCAATTGTGAGCTTGGGTTAGTCCGTTCCCTCCTCACCTTCACTGCTTCCCCTGGAAAATGAACACATTGAGCTACGTGATTGCTGTGGTCCCACCCAGCTCCAACAGCCTGGGAGTCTATTGGTCTGTGATGAGAAAGCCACAGCCCCACCACCAGGATACCACTTCACACCAACTAGGGTGGCTACAATAAAAAGACGGTTGACAGCAAGCGTTAGTGAAGCTGTGGAGATATGAGAACCCTCGTGCATTCCTGGTGGGGATGAAAAACATGGCACAGCCACTGCAGAACCGTCTGGCAGCTCCTCAGAAGGTGAAACGTACAGCTACCATATGACCCAGCAGATCCACTCCTGGGCATACACATGCCCCAGAGAAATGCCTATGTGAGTCCATGCAAACACCTATACACAAGTGTTGGCAGTGGCTTTATTCATAGTAGCCAAAACGGGAGAGCAATCCAAATGGCCACCGACTGATGAACGAATAAATAAAGCGTGGCAATATAATGCAGTATAATTCAAAAAGGATTGAAGTACTAATAAATGCTACAACATGGATGAGGCTTGAAAACAATACGCTAAGTGAAAGAAGGCGCTCACCAAAGGCCGCATCGTGTGTGGTTCTATTTATTATGAAATGCCCAGAATAGGCAAACCCAAAGAGACAGAAAGTGGATTAGTGGTTGTCTGGGGCTGAGGCTGGGGTTCAAGGATAATGAAACTGGGCTTTCTCTTAGACGTGATAAAAATCGACAGTGATGGTGGCTGGACAGCTCTGTGAGCATATGAAAAACCATTGTGTTGTACACTTTAGAGAGATGAACTGTATGGTATGCGAACCCTGTCTCACTGCAGATATCATGGAAAAAAATATGTAATGAGCACACACTACATGCCAGGCCCTGGGGTAAGTACCTGTGATGCAGAAGCAAACAAGCAGGTGTGGGCTCTGCCCTCATGAAGCTTCCAGCACAGCTGGGGGTTTAGCCATTGCAGGGCCCTATAGTCTGCCAGGAGCATGAAACGCCCTCCTCCCCCTTGGGCACAAGGATTTCCATGACTCGAAAAAAGGAAAGGGTCTTCTGCATCTTACCATGTCCTGACACTTAGGTATTAACTTCTTCTTCCTCCTGCCCTGGAAGAAATGGCCACAGGTAGCCCTACGACTCAGTATAGTTTTTGACTCTCAAAATAGTGTCTCCCAATAGAGGAGCCTTGTAAGGCCAAAACACAATGATTGAGAATAGCAACTGTAAAAAAGAAAAGCAAATGTGGAGCCAGACGCTGGGGTTCAAACCCCAGCCCTGCCTTGAACAGAGTCGACACTGACCTTCTCTGTGCCTCAGTTTCTTCACGTGCAAAATGGGGACAACAGTGCCTATGTCCTAAGGATTGTGTAAGGATTAAATGAGTTAATATATATAAAATGATGGTCTGTGGTAGGCACCCCATAAGCGTTAGCTGATGATATTATTCAGTTACCATTGTTAACGATCCGAAAATTAAAGTGCCAAACTTCTCACAGACCTGCTACTTTCCTGTGTCCCACTAGGTGGCGCAGGCGCAACACCTCGGGCGACATAAACGGCCCTAGGTCCCTTGCGCAGAGAACTCTGGGCTTTGATAAACGATGCAAATCATTTGCTAGTGCTGTTGTTGTGGTTCCGTCTGTGAGCTATGTATGGTGATTTCACCTATAATTCGGCGAAGTTTTCTATTCGGTGCCACTCATTGGACAACATTTCCTCCAATCCAGACACACCAGTGCTTGTCCACAAGTCAAGTGCGCCGTTCGTTAAGCTAAAACGTTAGCTGCACACCAGCTGATGCTCCACCACACCCAAGGCAGTGGAGCCCGTCTGAGTTTCCCCACAGCACCCTCCTGGTCTTTCCCATGAGTACTTTGTGACACCCACCCTGGTCATCCTGAAATGAGATTTGTACACAATATAGTTTTCCGGCACACATCATTTTCTCCCTCCATCAACATAACGGCCTGATGGTAATATAAGGAAGAAATAAAAAATCAGGTCACACATGGTAAACTAGCATGCATCTCAGTATATAAATGCTTGGGCACAACTACATTAGATGGCATCATTGAATGCTTCCGTCTAAAAGCAGAATTGCCGAGAAGATCACAGTAACAGATGACGTCTGATAGAGGGGTGTCTTTCTGGTGACCAAACATCTTGAGTGGCGTTGCACAAAGCAACATGACTTTCCCAAGTGGCCAATAGTTCTTGGTCAAGTTGCCTTCCTGGAAATGCTGAGGTATGTTGAAACTGTGCATCAAGACGAAACCAAACCAAGCCTTTGTATTCACAGACGAAATAAAGTTTTACACTCTGGGCACAGATGATTTTTCATCTTTATGAATGCCCAGTGGCACTTTTAAAAGCTGTAAGAGATGTCGTGCTGTGCAGGACTGTCCCATCTGTGTGCTGCAGATGCTGGGCACCGCTGGCCCTGACTGCTGAAGAGCGGCGCTCCCCAGTCTCTGTGGCAGCCCGAGCCCCTGCATCACAAAGTTTCGGCGGAACAACGCGTCTCCGCTGGGCGTTTCTGGGCTGGGGTCAAAATTGCTGTGGGCATTGTTAGCAAAGTGGGCACTTGGCTTTTAAAGGGCATGTGCTTCTGGGACTAGTGCTGGGGTGCAAAGGGGTTCCAGAGAGAAAGGCTGTGGGATGGGGCCTCTTCCCCTTTCTCCCTTCATGTTAGGTCTTTGTCCAGAGAGGGGAGGCCTCGCCTGCCAATCTTGGGCATAACCTGGGGGTCTCTTTGAGGCTCTTCCTAAAATCCAGCTGGGAAGTAAATCAGCACAGACATAATCTTGATTTTAGCCAGAGGGGCTGGGGCCTCTGAGCAAACCCCTGGTTTGTGAATATTTCCTGCTGTCCATTTGCTGGGCATGTCAGTCTCAAGCTATTCTCACTCTGCTTTCTCAGGAAGGGGCTAGTGAGACCAGGACTCCTTGGGACAAGGTTTTGACAAGTTGGCATGTACGGACTCGCTCGCTGGGCTCCATTAATTATGTCCACCTCCACCTGCTATGGGGCTTTTTCCGGTCCGTGCATCTGGCCCTTCCTTTCTCTCAGCAGTTATGGTACCTCCCCCCTACCCCGCCCCAACTGTCAGCTTGTTTGTCTTGAGAGGCAGGTAGGACATGACCCAATCTCCCCACTGGTATTCCTGGAATTCGGCTGCTTTAGCAAACCAAGACGGGATCTTTCCTGAGCAGGCCAGCTGCAGGTTTCTGTACACATTCCATCACTTCTGCCAATTGATGTCTCAGGGCCAGCTGGTCATCTACAACACAGGTTTTGATGCCTCAAGAATTCCTTCCCAGACTCTTCAGTCTAAAAAGGGCAGCTGAAGGGCCCAGAAGCTTTCCCATCATCAAATGAAAAGGTCAGAAGCCTGCGACTCTGTGCACTTCTCCTCAGACAGTGGTCCAGATGGCTTCTCACCCAGGCATCCGTGCACCTGCAGCTGTGAGCCTGTGACTCACCCAGTGCACAGGCACTTACCGACCACTCCCTGTATGCCAGGCACTGTGCGTGCAGCCGAAACTGGGTAGACACAGTCCCTGTTCTCACAGGGCTCACAGCCTGATGGGAAAGACAGACATCCAGTAAACATTACGCAAACAACCAAGATGTGATTACAGCAACAGTGAGTGTGACAAGGAATACAGGAGTGCGGTGAGGGACTGTAACAAAGGCTAGGCGGGGCAGGTGGCTGGGACACTGGCCCCACTGAGGAAGTGACATTCAGGTTGAAATTGGAGGGATGTGAAGGAGTTGTCCAGGAGAAGAGAGTGGGGGAGAGCCCTTCCAGTGGCAGTGACAGCAGAGGCGAAGGCTGAATCAGAAGGCAGCTTGATGTGGTCAAGACCTCACGATCGTGGACACTGAGGGGTCCCACACTATGTGCCCAGCGTGTCCTCGGAGCGTTACAGTGTTGGTTCTGCCGATGCCCACAGCGCTGTGACGCAAGACACTATCCGCCCTGCACTACAAAGGAGGAAACTAAGGCACGGACAGGCTAAATAACTGTCTGAAAGTCACACGGCTACAAAATGACAGAGCCAGCATTGGGACCCAGGTCATCTGACTCTGGAGACTGTACCCTTCTTTTGAAGCAAAATTTCCCCCAGCTTTATTAAGACATAATGGATACACAACGTTGTGTGAGTTTAAGGTGTACACTGTAATGATTTGATGCATAAATAAGTTTGAAATGTTTTTACCACAATCAGGTTAGTTTCCACAGCTTTACCTCACAAAATCCCCATCTTGTTATTGTTCTTGCTACAATGAGAACAGGAAAGCCCTGCTCTCATAACAACCGGCGGGCACACAAATGCAGTATTGCTAACTATAGTCGCCACACTGTGCGTTACATCCCCAGGACTTACTCATTTTATAACTGAAAGTCTTTACCCTTTGACCATCATCTATTTCCCATGCCCCTTAGCCCCTGACAACCACCATCCTAACAGGTGTGAGTTGGTATCACATTGTGGTTTTGATTTGCATTTCCCCGATGATCAGTGATGTGGAGCATCTTTTCATGTGTCAATACCTGTTGGCCACCTGTATGTCTTCTTTGCAGAAATGTCTAGTTGAGTCCTCTGCTCATTTTAAAATCCAATTGTTTGGGTTGTGTGTGTTTTTTTCAAAATTTTATTTGGTTTTGTTTACTGTTGAGTTCTATGAGTGCCTTGTATATTTCGGCTATTAACCCTTTAGTAGATTCCTTTCTATTCTTTTTCTATTTCTCCTCTGACTAGATAATCTAAATTAATCTGTCTTCTAACTGACTGATTCTTTCTTCTGCTTGACCTAGTCTGCTGGTGTATGTCTTTGTTGAATTCTTTAGTTCATCATTGTATTCTTCAGCTCCAATATTTCCATCTGCTTCTTTTGTATGTTTTCTATCTCTTTGTTGAACTTCTCATTTTGTTCTTGTATTAGTTTTATGATTTCATTAACAAGTTCGTGTGTTCCTTTGTTGTTCTCTGAGCATCTTTAGAAAACTATTTTTAATTCTTTGCTGGGCCCTTCACGTGTCTCCATTTCCTTGGGGTCAGTTATTGGACATGTATAGGGAACCTATCCATGTGTGATGCGATCTTGTAGCTCAGCTCTGGTTCTGAACGCAGACAGATTCACGTGGTGTGCAGAGAACATCCGTGAATAGGTCTCTCGTGGGGAATCAGGCCTGCATTGCACCTAGGCCACTTTGAGACTTGCTTTTGCTAAAAAACTCCCTCGCCTTGAATTGAGGAAACATATCTGTGTGTACTGCATATCTTTAAAGTAACTCCCCAAAATCTATGCTAAACCTCTCAAGTTTGGGTGTAACCAGTTCAACCTTTTCCCTTTACAATTGCAAATGACCTTTATCTTAAAGGGATTAGCAGCATTCTTTCTTTTGTTATGGTAACCACCTAAAGTGAACCTGGGCAAAGTGAAGGAGGACCGTCCTTGATGTAATCCACCTAGAATATCAATAAAAGCCTGTGGAGGCAAAGGGTCTGGGCCCCTCTCTCTTGATCCTTGAGAGATCGGCCACCCATCCCTTTTTCTCCACCAGATTCCTTTAGTCCGTGTGAATTTGTTCATCACTTGTCCGGGGACATAGGACCAGCATTCCACAACACGCGGTCCTGCCGGACGGGACCGCAACAGACGTGCACTGTGTTTCTTTGGTGGGGTCATGTTTCCCTGGTTCTTCATAGCCCTGCAGCCTTGTATAGGTGCCTGCGCATTTGAAGAAGCTGTCACCTCTTCCAGACTTAATGGACAGACTGCAGTAGGGAAAGACCTGCACCTGTGGTTGGAGAATGCTGCAGTGTGTTGTGGCCCTGGGTCTAGCGACGCAGGTCCCCAGAGCAGGGGCATGTGGAAGCTCTGGGTCAGAGGGGGGCATGTTGTCTCATCAGCTCTGGCCACTGGGGTCCACAGCATCAATAATGGCATGGCTCTTGGCGACTGCTGTGGGACATCTGCAGTGGCTCCAAGGGCTGTTGGGGTCCTCAGCGGTGTCTCCAGGTCCAGCAGTTAGGGATCAAGGCAGGCAGCAGTGGTTGCTGGAGCCAGTGGTGTGGGGCCTGCTGTAGGTGCTCGTGTGGTGGAGGTCAGCTGCAGACACCAACACATGCAGTGGTGGGGCCAAGGCCAGCAGCGAGGGCCAGGGCCAAGGGCAGGCACACCAGTGGTTGTGGGAACCAGGCTGTAGGTGTGTGTCATGGGGCCTCACCTTAGGTGTGCACATGGCAGTAGAGAGGCTGGTGAAGGGTCCAGGCCACTGGCATGCAGGCACACAGCTGGAGGGCCTAAAGCTCCTTAAATGAACTGCACGCTCCCACAGCTATTTTTATTTGAGGATGACCGTCTAATTGTGGGTCTTTGTCAGGGGATAGAGGCTGGGGCCTCCTACTTTGCCCTCTTGGGGATGTCACTACTTGAATCCTTAACCTCTATGTCAGATCAAAAGCCGTGGTCATAATAGAAATACATACGTTGTACATGTGTATCCACAGTAGCAGGGTGAATCCAGTAGCTGGTTCCCCCCAGGAACTGGTCCCCCAGGGCTATCTCTAAGTCTTAGAGATAGCAAACAGTTCCCCTGGGAGCATGCCTTTGATATGCAAACCAACCAATTCAGAGCCCACACCCAGGCTATCACAGGTTGGGCCACTATCTCTCCAGTCCTAATTACCCCAGGGTGACATATCTGACAATTAGGGACGTCCCCTTTACCTCAGAGCTGCTGAACTGGTTCAAACTAGCCAATCCTGAGCCAGCTCACCCCGCCTTATTTTGTCTTTCCCATCAAAACCACAATAGAGGCTCTTGCCACAGTTCCCTTCCATTCCTGTGTCTTGTGGCTGATCCTGGTGCTTCCCCGTGTGGCCCTGCAGGGCATGGGACTGTAACAAACGACCTTTTCAAGCGGCAGCGTTTGTCTCCTGATCTGGTGGTCACACCACACCTGCATAATTGTAAACCCTTCCACTGAAACCAAGGGACTCAAGACGTTTCACTGAGGCTCATGGAGGAGAAGCACAGAAGTGGGACAAGATGCAGGTCTCTGGGTTCCGTCTCCTACGCTGGTCCCACTGCTCTGAAGAGACAGTAGGGAGGGGTGGGGCAAGTTGGAGGGGGAAAGGAATAAATTCTTAAGACAGGGCAAGAAAAACCCTGGCTGGTGTGGCTCAGTTGGTTGGAGCATCATCCTATAACCAAAAGGTTGCCAGTTTGATTTCTAGTTGGGGTGCATACCTGGGTTGTGGGTTCAATCCCCCCCCAACCTGGGAGCGTGTGATCCCTGGTCCAGGCACGTATGACCACGGGTCAGGGAGCATACAGGAGGCAACCAAATGATGCTTCTCTCTCACATGGACGTTTCTTCCCTTACCCTTCCTCTTTCCTTTCCTGTTTTTCTAAAGCAATGGGGAAAAAAATGTCCTTAGGTGAGGATAAAAAGAAAAGTGGGGAAAAGACTAATTTCTCAGATAAAAACAATCGTGAAGGAAGGAAGAAATTGGAATGGATATTTGGGTAAGTGGAGTTAAGGACAGAAGGAACAGCTGAAGTGTTTTATTTACTCATTTTATAAAGTTCATGCCAATTATTAGGAATAGCAAAACCTCATTTGACACCTATGTGATCTGGGCACTTTCTGTGGACACGTCACTTAATCCGCATAATGACCTTATAAGGTCAGGACTGCTGTCACCTCCACTTTGGAGATGAGGAAATGGAGGCAAGGGGTTACCAACTCGCCTAGACTCACATGTATAGCAGGCGGCAGGGCCAGGGCTTCTGATTCAGGTTGTCTGGACGGCGCTTCTTAAGCACTGCATCGCGCTGCCTGTCGGATGACCGCAAAGCCAGCTCACGCAGCGACGGGGCGCGCGGTGGGGAGGGCTGCCACCTTCCTCTGCCCTGTGTGTGGGGAAGGGCAGCGACGCGGCCAAGCTCCGCTCCCAGAGGACGTTGTTCCCACTCTCGTTCTGCAAGGCACTGGTCAGGGAGGCTGCCACCACCCGGAGCTCTAGGGTCACAGCATCACAGCTCAGGGTGCAGGCAACATGCAGGTCACTATTCTCTCCTGAGGGGTTCCCAAATATAAGCAGAGGACTTTCCAGAAAGCTAGCGGCCTCCCTGAGATTTCATCCGAAGCTGCCCCCGTGGGCCCTGGCTTCCCCCACCCCCACCCACCCCCACCCCCCGGCACAGAAGGAAGAATGGCAGGCCCAGGCGGGCGGCCTGGAACCAGAGCCTGTGGTACCCCTGTGAGCTCTTGCTGGTCGGATTGACCTTGAGTCCGGACGATTGCTACAGCCAAGGTAGGCTCCGGCAGCTTTGAGGGGCATCCCCGACATGGGCAACCCTCTGCCTGCTGGTTGGCAGATGATTCACCCCGGGAAGCCTCTGTGTGAGTTACAGATGATTTCCCCAAGAGTTAGCCCTCTCGTCAACAGGTGTGTGTGAGCGAGGGGGAAACAGGTGAGGAAGAGATGGTGTGGGGCTGCGAGATCCGAGGCCCAGCAGAGAAGAGGGCGGGAGACTGTCCTGGGCAGTTTCTCTCCCTGGCTGGAGGAGTTGACGCCTCCTATTAAAATACCCGCGCCCCTGCTGGGAGTAAGTCTCCACCCACCTTTCAGGGTTCTTCACCTGGAGTCGCTGGACCCGGAGAGGAAAACACACATCAACCTTCTCACCAGCCCCTCACCGAAATTTAGCACTTCCTTTCATAGCAAACGCACGCAAAATATCAGAGTAGGGTGAGCAAACAGTACCGGTGACTGTGTCGCAGTGAACAGGTGTTTTCATTTCGCATTACAGTTGTGGCAGATAACTTGCAATGCCATTTTCATTTACCACTATGTCAAACTCATGCCAGCTGTCAGATCTGCCACTGGATCGTGTTATTGAACACATTCATAAAGAAGCACATGTGTTACTGGATTTCCAATGTTTTTAAATGGCAGGTTAAAGCTGTAATTCAGTGTAATTGTTTTCCTTTTTAGTCTTACGTATTTTATTTTATGGATTTAAAAAGTCATTCTGAAATGGGGTTTATAGGCTTCACTGGGTTGCTAAAGGGGTCCATGACATAAACATGGTTAAAGATCCCGCTTTGGACGAGGCTGGTTTAGTTAGACCCGCTTCTGTCACAGAGGTAGGGGCTGCTGACCCACGGTGCAGGTAGGGGGTTCTGGACAGCCAGGGCCAAGGAGAAAGGAATAGGCAGGGAGTGACAAACAGTGTTTTTCCTTAGGCCATGCACAGCTGACGCAGTGGTTTGAGCTGAGACATCAAAAATTGGAACTTTCAACCCCAGCTGGTGTGGCTCAGTGGATTGAGGGCCGGCCTGCGAACTGAGAGGTCACTGGTTCGATTCCCAGTCAGGGCAACCAATCGATGTTTCTCTCCCTCTCTTTCTTCTTCCCTTCCCTCTCTCTAAACGTAAATAAATAAAGTATTTTTAAAACGGAGTCTCCAAATCCTGCAGGTGTTAGTACGTGAAGGTGGCAGTGAGGCTCCTCCCAGGTGCCAGCAAATACTAGCGATGAGGTTGCCTGTGAGAGAAACACACAGTGATATGGCGAGGCAGAGTTAAGTCTCGCAGAACTAGGTGGAATTATCTTAGGGAGAAAAAATGGCTTCTAGGCCTAAAAAGAGTGTAACATCACTGTGTGTATTGATATAACGGAACACGACGTATACCTTTAAAGAACTTAAAAAACAGCGTATGTGCACAGCTAAATAAGTAATTATTAATGTATCAACTACCACCAAGAAATAAAGTATTACCCCATCCCCATCCATGCCTGCCATGGGCTTCTCTCTGATCACCCTCCTTCTTTCCACAGTTCATCATTCTCCCCACTTTGCGTGTGATTTTTCTGCTCACTACTAATAAACTTGTGCATCTTATTTGTTTATTGGCTATGGCCTTGTTTCCTGTGAAATGTGTGTTCATGTCTTTTGCCCATTTTCTACTGAGATATTTTCTTTAACTTATTGATTGATATGAATACAGCATTCAGGATATTAAGTGTTAATTATACGTGTTTGAAATATATCCTCTATATATTTCTTGAGGTTTTTCTTTTTATTTTATTTATGGTGTCTTTTAATTAATATAAATATTAACCTTAAGGTGGTTTAAATATTTTCATCTTATTTTATGATGAAGACTTTCTACCAGGTTAAAGAAATACCTCTTTAACCTGCGGTCATAAAGATGTGCTCGTATATTTTCTTTGCAAAGTTTTAAAGTTTTGTCTTCAATTTAAGTGTTTAATCTGTATGGGGACTTCTAATTCCAAGTAGAGTTTAGTAAGTAGTAGTACGCTTCTGCCACAACAACTAGAAACAACTAGGTAAATGACAAAAATCATATTTTAAACACACCAAAGGGCCGAGGAAGTGAAGAAAATTAGATCAGCTACAATTTCAGAAAAGGAAGAACGTTTCTCAGGTGAGCCAAGATCAATAGCCTTTGTCTTCCAAAGGCTATTTGTTGAATCTAAGCAAAGACTGAGGATCTGGCTTGCCACGGTGGGAGGCTTCTCATGGGGGAAGGAGAAATGAGCAGTGCCTTCACCAGCTGCATGAGCTTGCGTGATGGTCTGGAATCGGACAGTTCTCAAACTGAACATCGAATTTCCCCATGGGATATCTGCTGAGTGCTGGGGCAGCATGGAGGCTGGGGAGCTTGGCTGTAAACGCCCACAGCATGAGCTCTTCTGTAGTCTCGCAGAACTGAGAAATCAAAGTCCTGCTGAAGAGAGTGGTATATCACCAATACGTGACAGGTCTCGCCATGCCGACACTGAAAGCAGAAGTGGACTGAGGGGAACTAGAGCTGGGCTCCACTCCTGAACTAGTTTGTTTCTGATTGGACCGAGATGGTCAACCCCTCACTCTATGAGCCTAACCCAAGAAAGGACAAACCCTTACTGGAAGAAAATAACACTGACTTCAGTGTTCATGGTTCTTTTACAAACATTGTCCAGCATCCAATGGAAATTAATGGAACTTAATGGAACAAATGTGGAGACAGGAAAACATGGCCAATAATCAAGAGAAAAAACCAGACAGCAGCAGCAGCAGCAGACTTGCAGGTGATCCAGATGTTGGAGTAGCCAGATAACGACTTTAAAGTGACTATTATAAGTATGTTAAAGGAAACAGAGGGAAAGACAGACAAAATGAATGAGAAGATGGAAAACCTCGGTGAAGAATTGGATCTAAAAAGGAATCAAGTGGGCATTCCAGTATTAAGAAATATGGTATCTGAAATTAAGAACACATGGATTTAACAGTGCTCCTGGTAAACTCAAACACAGTTGAACAGAAAACAGACAGCTATAACACAGAAGAAAAAAGATAGGAAAAGAAGAAAAATAATTTTGATCCACAGAGAGCATCACTGTCTATGTAGAAGTCCCAAAGAATGTATAAAAAGCTACTCCACCAATAAGGAAGTTTAGCAATGTTTCAGGATATAAGGTCAACGTGCAAAATCAATTATATCTCAATAGACTACCAACAGATAATTAAAAACTGAAATAAAAAAAACAATACTTTTTACAATAGTGTCAGAAAATATAAAGCACCTAGAGATAAATCTGGTAAAAATATTGAAGACCTATATACTGAAAACTACAAAATATTGCTGAAATTAAAGAAGACCCACATAAACGGAAAGATATATCATGTTGCTGGATCAAAAGATTCAATACTTCTAAGATATGAATTCTGCCGAAATTAATCTATAGATTCAATGAAATCCCAAGTGAAATCCCAGTAGACCTTTTTGGTTTAAATTGACAAAATGATTCTAAAATTTATCTGAAATATAAACATAGAATAGCAAAACAACATTAAAGTGGGAGCATTTACACTACCTGATTCCAAGACTTTATCAAATGACACTAATCCAGACAGAGTGGTACTGGCATGAAGATACAGAAATAGATCAATGAAACAGACAGAGAATCAAGAAATAGACCCACAGAGATTGCAAATTGTTATAGCCACTATGGAAAACAGCTTGGAGGTTCCTCAAAAAATTAAAAATAGAACTGCCATATGACCCAGCAATCCCACTACAGAATACTTACCGGGAGAAGTCCAAAACACTAATTCAGAAAGACATATGCATCCTTATGTTCATTGCAGCCTTATTTACAGTAGCAAGGTATGGGAGCAACCTAAGTGTTCATCAATAGACAATTGAATAAAGAAGATGCAGTACGTATATACAATGGAATATTATTCAGCCATAAAAAGAATGAAATCTTGTCATTTGCAATGACATAGATGGACTTGGAGGGTACTATGCTAAGTGAAATAAGTCAGAGAAAGGCAAATACCATATGATTTCACTTCTATGTGGAACGTAAAAAACAAAATAAATGAACAAACAAAGCAGAAACAGACTCATAGATACAGAGAACAAACTGATGGTTGCCTGATGAGAGAGGGGGTGGGGGAGCTGGGTGAAGGAAAGTAAAGGGATTAAGGAGCACAAATAGGCAGTTACACAGTAGTCGTGGGCACACAGAGCACAGCACAGGGAATATAGTCAGTAACATTGTACCACTTATGTACAGTGCCAGGGGGGTACTAGCCTCATTCGCGGATCACGTCATACGTTATATTAATAACCAACCACTATGCTATAAACCTGAAACGAGTATAACATTGAATGCCAACTGTAATTGAAAAATAAAAAAAATGAATATATGTAAATTAACATGCTGTACCCTTACCCCAAGTTATACGTCAAATATATTTCAATAAACAAGAAAACTGAAAAAATTGAAAACAAAAAGACGTATACCCACTCACAAATAGTCAACTGATGTTTGACAAAGAGGCAATTTTGCTAGAACAACTGGATATCCATATGTAAAAACAGCAAAACAACCACCAAAATCAGAACTTTGGATCCATACCTCAAAAAATAAGTGAAAATGGATCATAGACCCGTGGGGAAAAAAAGAGGAAGCGGGATTCTAGAGAAAGTAACCTCACAGGGTGAAGTGATTATAAATGCCTAACTGGGCAGGTCATAGTTGGTAGTCACACCCCAGACATACAACATCCTTGTAAAAGACGTTGTATCCTTGCCGTCAGCAAGCCTCGTCTGTTGTTTCTGTGCATCTAGGTTAGCACACCTTTTTGTACGTTCAGGTTAACACACCTTTGAAATGCCTTTTTTCCCCAGACCTCTCAGAAGGGTAACCACCCTCAAGAAAGCACACAACTGTCTTGTAACCCAATCATAGATATTTCCCTGCCTACCTTCCTCATACATTCATGTAGTCTTGCTCCCTCCTTAATTTCAAACGCATTTAAAAAATACAAACTGTTATCCTGGGAACTATTTTTCTCAGTCTATTGAGATCTTTCCTCCAGGCATATCCTCTGTTTGGATCAAACAAACTCTAATTAAAATATTCTACAGTTTGGGACATTCTTACATAAAAGCAGATGGCAAACAAAAAAGATGTCCGATCTGATTCGCGAAATATCCAGGAAATGCAAAGTGAATCCACAAGTAGACATGACTACATACACAGTAGAATGGGTTAAAAAAAAATGAAAGATAATACTAAATTGTCAACCTAAGAATGCCCAAACCTGTAGAAAATGTTTCCAAGAGTTTCTTAGAGTTTATTTGAGTCCAACAGAGGGCACACCTGGAAACGAGATCTCAAAAGACTGAGAAAAATGCTTCCCAGAATGATAGTTTGCAGTTTCTTTCATGCATTTGGAATTAAGAAGGGAATAAGGAAGAATGTAGAGAAAGCAAGTCAGGGAAATCTCTACGATTGGCTTATAGAATCAGTAACACGATTACGTGCTCTCTTGAGGGTGGTTACCCTCCTGAGGGGTCTGAAAAAAAAGCATTTCAAAGGTGCATTACCTTAGATGCACAGAAACAATGGGTAGGGCTTGCGTAAGGCAAAGACATCCTGTTACTAGGGAAGTCATAGGCCTGAGGTTACTTTTGGTGAGATTAATTATAGAGCCCCTTTTTTTGTCCACAAAATGTTAGCAAGGGTATGGAACAATTGGAACTCATACATATTGGTAGGAATGTAAAATAATACAACCAGTTTGGAAAATGGTTTAACAGTTTATTAAAATGTTAAACACATGCCTACCATGTAATCCAGCCATTCCCTTCTAGGTATTTGTCCAAAAGAGATGAAAGCATAAATCCATGCAAAGGCTTATACATGCATGATCGCAGCAGACTGATTTGTAATGACCTCAAACGGGAAAAAGCCCAAATGTCCATCAAAGGTAAATGTTTAAATCATGGTAAACCCAGACAATGGAATATTACTGAGCAATAAAAAGCAATGTGGCTAATCACTTGTGTCAGCACCATTTTATTGAATGTGCTCCCCCTATCCCCACCAATCTGTAACGCCGCCTCTCTCATAAACCACATTCCCGCAGGTATGTAGACCTGTTTCCACTGACCTATGTTTACCTACACCTGCAACAATACCACATAGTCACAACTGCATAACACATTTTTATCTCTTGTAAGAAAATAACCCACCAGAACCTCTGCTCACCCACATATTCTCCTCCCTAAGGAGTGCCTTGGATATCCTTAGTCTTTTGCTATTCCCCATCAGTTTAGAACACCTTAGCAAGTTCCAACTGCAACTCTGTTAGAATTTTTCTTGATACTGCATTGAATCTTCATCAAACTTGGTGAGACATGCCCTGACCAGTGTGGCTCAGTGGGCTGGGCATTATTCCACAAAGCAAAAGGTCACTGGTTTGATTCTCGGTCAGGGGACATGCCTGGGTTGTGGGTTCAGTCCTGGTCGGGGTGCATACAAGAGGTGACCAAGCAATGTTTCTCACATCAATGTTTCTCTCCCTCTATTTCTCTCTCCCTTCTACTCTCTCTAAAAATAAATAAATAAAATCTTTAAAAAGTTTTGGTGAGACATAATTCTCATACTTTCTCTTAAACCTTTAGACATGGTTTTCTTTAGTTCATCGTATATATGTATAATGGCTGACTTAAAGTCTTTGTCTAGTAAGTACAACTCCTAGACTTCCTCAGGGAGAGTTTTTATTGACTATTTTATGTCCTGTGAATGACCCATTCTTTCCAGTTTGAGTGTCATCCTTTTCCGTTGAAAACAGGACATTTTCTTTAAAACGATTTTATTTATTTATTTTTAGTCAGAGGGGAAGGGAGGCAGAAAGAGAGGAAGAGAAACATCAATGTGTAGTTGCCTCTCATGTACACCCTAATGGGGACCTGGCCTGCAACCCAGGCATGTGCCCTGACTGGGAATCAAACCGGTGACCTTTTGCTTTGTGGAATAATGGCCAATCCACTGAGCCACATGAACCAGGGCAAAAACAGGACATTTTAAATCTGGAAATCAAATTCATACCCCAGAACTTATTGTTGTTTCTGGTTATTATTGTTGCTGCTGCTGTGTGTTTAGCAACTTCCCTGCACTAATCTTGTAAAGTCTGTATTACTTGTTGTGTACGGCCATGGAAGTCAGCTAATGATTAGACAGAGCTTTCCTTAAATGCCTTCAACCAGTAAGTATCCATCCCACCCTTTGCCAGGGACTGTGTGTGTTGGGTAACACCCTCAGTGCTGTGAAAATTGACAACTCTGCCTTAGCTTTTACTTCCTGTTTGAGCGGATCCTCAAGGTCAGGCAGAGGTAAAAGATTAGGGCCTTCTCAGGTCTTCTGTGGGCAGGCACATTAGCTCTGCACATGTGCATGGCCTTCTAAATTGCAAAAAATGAGTTAGAGCTTTACAAAGCCCCCATGAGACAGCTCATTCCTCAGATTTTCCTTTTAGGTTTTTTGGTCAGCCTTTTGTCTGCCACAACCGGTATTACTGCCTCAGGCAGCTGTACTGTTAAATAGTTGCTGATGATTTCTTTCAACAAATCCCTGGAAGTAGAGCAAGCCCTGAGTCAGGTAAAATAAAAACAATCCCTGTGACAGGGGCTTTTCTAGGGAGCTGTCAAACAGGTCAAATAGTGACAATTCTCTGTGAGGTGTTGGATGCCTCAAACCCATTCTGCCTCCTTCACTGGCCGCAAGATTGATGGTTTCCACAGCTGCCATGATTTTAAGGCTGCTGATTTTCAAGTCTACCCCAGAGCTCAGGATAAGGGGATGGAAACAGGGCAAGTTAAAAATGCCAGAAAGCTTGTTGTTACTACCGAGGGTCAGACAATTTTCTTGAATAAAAATATTGTCAAAATTTGAGAATTAACCTTTGGTTAATTTCTAGAGTTCTGAAAAAGTTGATTTTAGCAGGTTTTTATTTTTGCCACCAACAGTGATTCATAAAAACACAAGAACACTGGCAGGAAGAAAAAAACCCCAAACCGAAAAACCCAACCCTCAAACAAACCTGTCCGCCAGTCAGAGAAAGAAAAATACTATATGAACTCACTTATATGTGGAATCTAATGAACAAAATAAACTGATGAACAAAATAGAACCAGAGGCATGGACACATGGAACAGACTGACGGATCTCAGAAGGGAGGGAGGTGGGGGGAGACTGGATGAGAGAAGGTGAAGAGATTAGCCAAACAACATACATGCATGACCCACGGACACAGACAACAGTGTGGTGACGGCCAGGGGAGGGGGTGGGCGGGGGGCAGAATGGGAGACATCTGTAATAGTGTCAACAATTTTAAAAGAAAGAAGAAGTCTTTACTCTGCTGTTTTGGAAGTGCTTCTCCAGGATTGCATTACATATTATAGATTAGTTTGGAAAGAACTGATGCCTTTATAATAATTTTTATTCACGAAAGTGGGATATCTTGCCAAATACTTTGGTCTTCTTAAGTGTCTTTCACTGCAGTTTTACAGTATCTTTCATACTGCCTTACATGTGGTTTTATTCTTATTTATTCTTATTGCTTATGCTGCTGTTGTAAAATTTTTTTAAAGATACATGTTCTGTTAGTTGCTGATATACAACAGCAGAATTCACTTTTGTACAGTGACCCTACAGCCAGGCACCTTGTTAGCATCTGTTCTTTCTATTAGCTTCTCTGTGTCTTCTTAGTTTTCTATGTCAACAATAATATAATCTGTAAATAATGACCATTTTTCTTCCTTTACAGTGCCTTCACATTGTATTATCTTTTTAAAGTCATTTTTAATTGTTATTCTATTATCTTAATGTTCTGCCTAGAATCTCTAATACAAGGTGCCTGATTCTTTTTTTTTTTAATCCAGTTGTTTTTATTCCAAATCCACTGCTCTTGGCAATATTCCACAGCCTATTAACTGCTCTTTAAACACAGTTTTATTGAGATAAAATTCACATACCAGGCAACTCAGCCATTTAAAGTGTACAATTAAAATGGTTCCTAGTCTATTCACAGTGGGGCAAGCATCACTTCCATCAATATTTTTAGTACCTCCCAAAGCAAGCCCATTCCCATCAGCAGTCACCCCCATTCCGCCCGACCACTGCACCCTTAAGCAACCACCAATTTAAGTTCTGCCTCCGTGGATTTGCCTATCCTGAACATTCCATAATAAAAATGGAACCATACAACATGTGGTCCTCTGTCACTGGCTGGTTTTCACTTAGTATAAAGTTTGCAAGGTTTATCTGTGTTGTTGCTTGTGTCTGATTTTAAAAAGGATGCTTCCTCACTAAAACTGCTTGTTCATCATGGGTATTTGGTAGATGCCCTATTTCAGGACAAGGAAGTTCTATTTCTACTTTTCTAGATTGAGAATTTTATCAAATGCCTTCTTGGTATCCAATCAAATAATTACATGGTATTTCTCCTTTTACACTGTTAATATGATGAATGACACAGAATTTTTAATGTCAAATTACCCTCTTGCACTCCTAAGATAAATCCAAGTGTATAATCAGTTTTAGCCTCCTAATATCTCTGCATCTAGACTCAGAAATAAGATTGGCCTCTAAATTCTGATACTGTTTTTCTTGAGTTTGGATACCAAGGTTATTGTAACTTCATAACATGAGTTGGGGTCTATTCCTTCTTCAATTGTCCGAAAGGGTTTAGTGCATGATTGGAATGATGTGTTCCTTGGAAGTCTTTTAGAACTCACCTGCAAAGTGGCCTCATCCCGGGATAGTCTCTATGAAAAGATTTTAATTACCGCTTCAGTGTTTTCGTAAGTTACGAAATTGTAGTCATTCT